>APFE030624581.1:38229-52657 GCA_000404065.3 Pinus taeda
GGTGGATTTGCTGATGTGACATGGAGATGTTTTACTTATAAGCCGGTGGATAGGTTGTGCACTCTTGTACAACAAGGCCATGGACTTGGATGGATTTGTGAGCAGACTATGGAGCATTCCTACTACATGGGGAGCTGAGAAATCTTGCAGAGACCTTTGGGCCGAGACTTGTATGCTTGCTGAGATGTTGGTTGGAGATGACTCATGGAGCTCATGATGACATGAGGTTGTGACTTTTAGGGACTTCATATATGGTGGACTTAGAGGATCTGATGCATTGAGGAGCTGAGGTTAGAGACTTTGATGCAGGATGGGGTGCATACTTTCAAGTACATGTATGGGAATGGCTTGAAAGAGTGACTTGATGTGGAGGATCGATATGAGACACTTTGGAGTGATGAGGTTACAACGATGATGATGCCTTGGTGGCAACACTTGGGCATGGGTTGAGCTGAGACTTAACCACTTTTGACACATGGGAGCTAATTGAGCTGTGATCATGGGCAACACATGGATAGATGGGACGGGTGTATACCTATTTCTATGGCAGAATTGAGGGATGTCACATACATATATGATGGAGGTTGCTTCATGGACCTGGATGTGGCACATCGAGAGTCGGTTTGATGAGATGATCTCTTCATATTGAGGAGATACACATATGGATAATGATGTTGGGTTAGATGTGGCTGATTTCATGTAGCACGTTAGTACCAGACATCTTGGACAACATGTTGTAGATGAGATGAGGGCTAATTCATGGACCTGAGCATGGCTTACACTTATATGGAGATGGATTCTTGATCGAGTTGAGGATGTGACAGGATGTTCAGAGAAACACCGAATGGTGGCATGAGGATATGCATTCTCATGGTTTGAGCATGACAATTGGACTGATCACACGACTAGTTCAGACATGGGGGTCGACAGTGTACAAAGATGTGTTAGCATTGTGTTAGAGTATCATGGCAGCAGTTCACATGATGACGATACATGATGAGGTCGACACAAGAGGTTGCAGGAAGCATGTAGCTTGAGATGGAGGGACCAGCCTTCCACGATGGGAGTAGCATGTGGAGATTGTGACAGGGTGGTCGATGGTCATGGATTGAGATGATTTTTGATGTATAACATACCGATGGGGTGTATACCTTGGTATGGTGATCTTGGTGACAGATGGTTGCCAGGACGAGACATGATGGAGATAGTGGTTCTACATATGTTGTATAGATGTTTACAGTATGTGGAGGAGTTGACATCATGGATGAGACAGTTGTTATCAATCTTGGTGGATGGCTACCAGGATGGTATGTTGTCGAGGACGACAACGACTTCAGGTGGAGGAAGATGTAAGGACCTGCAGTCCTTGAACGCACTCTGGCATGAAGTGCAAGCTCAACCTAGGCGTGCGAAGATGTTAAGTGTGTGAAAGGTTGGGTGGACGAGTTTATATAGGCATGGGAGCGTAATGGAACACCCACGGGCCAACCAACAAACGAAGTAAGGTCGACCTTACTTGGGAGCGTTGAGGAATGGCCGACATGAAGTTTAGATGCATATTGCATTGGCATTGAGGGCGTAGGTAGGTCGGCTGGGAAACCATGACCTTGCCTTATGACTCATATATATTGGTCATGCGTTGGAGCTCATTTGGGAAGTGAACAAGCATCTTCACTCATCTAAAAAAAGAAGAAGTGTGTGGTAATAAGAGGTGGTCGCAGCAATAAGGGAAAGCACATAAGGTGATGCGCCCAACCTTGGGCAAGGCTACACAAAGGAGAAACGCACAGTCTTGGTTTTGGGTGAGGGCGCAGGCAGGGGTCGCCCGCCGAACGAAGAGAAGGGCGTGCACGGGTGTGTGGCGCCCGAATTGTGTGGAGGAGTGCCCGATAGTGAAATGAAGGCGTGGGTGCCCGGTTTGCACGACGACTTGGCACGTGTTCTTGGGTGACACGGGTGAGCGCCCGCCCGTCGTGCAAGTATGCACGGTGTGACTTTTGGTGAAGTGTTGAGATTGTGAATGGAGGTGTGACTCGTGTGGAGGCGCTCGTGTGTGGCAACTTGGTTACAACGAGGCGCGCCCAAGTTGGGCAAACAACACGATCATGCGATAAGGTGAATGAAGGGTTGGTGAGTCGTGCGGCGACTGTGCGGAGGTGCCGACGAGCTGGGAAACCGAGTTTGCCGAAGTTGAAAATTGGATAAGTGAAAATTTGGGGTTTCCCAAGATTTAACTTGTACTTTGTAAAAGTGAAGATTATATATGTTGATTCGGGCAGACTCATATTGTAGGGAGTTGCCCCTCCCTTTATATTGTTGTGCATTTCTCTTGTATAATGTTGTTTATGTGAATGTTATGGGCTTTCACTTGTATAAAGGATAAAAATAATACTTGGTGACAAAAATAAAACTAAGTATGGAATGTTAGGCGTAGTCTACAATCATAAGTATTGTTGAAAAGAAAACGGTTGGTAGTGCTGCAACTCGCTATAAGCGCTTGAAAGACTACCGCATGTGTAGGGGCTACTGCAAGTAGGGGCATGACACGAGGGGTGGGGAGTGCGTGGACACATTTAGAAATCTCCAAATTTAACGAAACTACTAAACTACAAACTTTGCCAAATAATTTAGTTAAAGATTAGATTGTTACATTGGAAGCCCACTAAGCGTTTCAATATCCAAATAAGAATAGAAGTTTCCAAGTTCTAACGGTCCCACGGAAAAACCATCGATGTTTTTAAAGTCCAGTACCGATGCTGCCCATAGATTCCAAACCACTGCCTTTTTTCTCATTAGGAATCCTAAATAGAAGCTAGTTTCGCTCACCCTTGATATATCTGGGCCTTTAAAATCCCTTTTGTTGTTCTGAAGCCTCTTGTTTCCATTTGTATTTGAAACAATTGCCTCTTCAAATGCAATCGCTTCCTTGTGCGTCTTCATACGGTTGAAGTTCAATTTTCAGCGTTTCTAATTTTTTCTTGATATCAGGGTGCTTGCAGGAAACCATTTTCCATTCAATTTAGGAACAGATTTATCTTTTAACATTTTTTCCTATCAGGGTGCATGCAGGAAACCAATTTCAATTCAGTTCAGGAACAAATTTGTCTTTTAACATTTCGTCCTAATTTGTATTAGAACTAAAAATGAATCGGGTTTGAAAAATATGAACGTTAAAATTTAGTCTTTCTTGTGTGTCTGAGAGATTCTTTCTCACCAAGCATATTGAAAAGGCACTGGTTTTTCTCACCTTTGATACACATGCCTTCAAAATTCCCTTTCTTTGTTCTCAGGTTTCTGGCCACCATTCTCATTTGTTCACCTTTAATATATAGGCTTTCAAAAATCTCTTTCGTTGTTCTTAGGGTTCTATCTCAACAACTACAACATCACTGCTTGCCCGTGTAATTGTCAGGTGGTTTCCACTACAAACCAAATACAAAAAAGTTATTCAAAATAGAATGTAATGATATAACACTCAAAATCCTTGAATTTTGCTGTATTTTGGAAGTAAAAAATCTTTAAACGCCTGTAAGATATTGTAAAACGGAAAATTAATAAATTAGCATATTGGCAGGTGATTTCCCACTTCAAACCAGATACAAATTACTTATAAAAAAAAGGCAATCATATAAAACTCAAAACCTTGGAATTTCGTTGTTTATTGTCAAAACCTTGGCATTTCGGTGGTTAGAGCAATAAAAGAGGGGACCATTGGTTTACTATCTAATCCATAAACCTTGCGCTCTAGGAATTCTCTGCCTCAATTAAAGAATTTGATCCATTAAACCCTGCGTTCTAAGAACCCTCTGCCTCAATTAAATAATTTAATCCATTAAAACCTGCACTCTAGGAACCCTCAGCCTCAATTAAAGAGTCAACCTCTACTGTAGTAAAACCCTCTTCCTCAATTGAAGATTGAAGGTCTGTTGTAGTCGAGAGAAAGCCACGGAAATGTGGGAGAAAGCTTGCAAATGGCTGTCACGAGCCTCTGAATCATGTTGAGGCTATGGAAAAGGCATGAGAAATTAAACCAGAAATATCAAATATCTTTGTTCAGGCAGCAGGGTTTGGAGTCTGATCATGTTGAATAGCATCATAGCATCGTAATTGATCAATAACTGATTAATACTGACTAATACCCGTTAAAAACCAATCCAATGGTCTCAATTATTTTAATCATCTAACATGCCAATCAACGACTCATGAAGGTACATGTGGCCTAGAAGGAAAGTTATTTTCATAGGGAACTCCTTACGGCGTAATTATAGATTGGCAAGAAGTACAGGTAAATGTGTGATAATTTTATAATACACATGTTTAATCTATAAATTAATCCTATTTAGTTTTTTTTTCTTTTTTTCTAAGAACTGTTTCATACTAAAATGCAAGTAGAAATGAACGAAGAGTTCCTAGTAGAACCATTGCATAGCCTAGATCAGAAAGAAGTAACATTGCAGAAGCGAGCTATCATCCAAGTTAAAGTGCAATGGAAACACTTTAGCTCGAAAGAGGCTACTTGGGAAGATGAAAGTGTGATTTAGCAAGCATATCCACATCTATTTCAAGAACATGAATAAACATCGGGGATGGTGTTTTGAACCAGGAGGGAAAGATGTAACACCTCCTATTAGTATTAGCACTTGCTGGTAATTTTTGTTAATATTTTTTTTTACCATAAGTAAAGTTGACAATTAGAAAGACTTACTTATGTAATTCTCTAACATACATATGATGATGTAAATATTCTTATATTTAGTTTGGAATAAGAAAAAATGAAATAGGAATGCTTTGAACAAGGATGGAACTCTCGGAGGAGCTCATGATGAAAAGAAACCTAACTTTCGAATAGTTGTGATGGTTATGAGTCTTGGTCTTCATTCTGGAGATAAGAATCTCAGTGAGTGGGAAAATAGTCTTATTCTTGGATTTTTTCCTTTTGACCTTACAGAGAGAAAAAGGAGAAAGGAGGGAATGGAATAGACTCAGATGGGACAAGAAGGTAGCCTAGTGTTATCTTGGGTGTATAACTCTTGAGCTGGGTTGAACGAGTGGAGTTATTCACCTTACATACAAAACTCTGGAGTTTCATATTGGACTCGGTGGGTCTCAATATTTGAAAGCTTGACTCAAGGAACCTGTCATATAACTATGGAAGTTTAGGTGCTCTGGGGGAGACACAGATGTAATTTTCAGTCTTGTTGGTAGGGAGGAGAGCATTTCCTGGTAGAGTTTCTCGTCTGCAAAGGAATTTATACAGATAAGTAATATTGGATTTGTTTCCTGAATTATGAATTATTTCCTATATTTACATATCTGTATTGAAGGAAATTAATGTCTATATTTACTTATCAATATTGAAAGAAATCATTTCCTATATGGAATTGTGTGAGTAATACATATTTGAATTAAGAAGGGGGTACTGTGACTTCAGACTTTAATAATTTCTCACATACATACACACACACACACACACACACACACACACACACACACAAATATATATATCTAATAATATATATATATTAATATATATATATATATATATATAAAAATATGCACCCTTGTTGTGGGTGGATAAGTGTACAAGAAGTAAGTAACTAATTCAAAACAACCCAGGTTAAAAATAAAATTATGCAATTTAAATAGAGAAAGGGTTAGTCCACTCTGAGATGAATCCATAATAGAGTAGTCCACTATCACTGGATTTGTTGTACCCTCGTGCGCTAGGAAGTGGTCTAGGAAGAACCTCGACCTACAACCCGAGGCAGTTATCAAGTAAATCAATAGTATGAGACCTAAAATAGGAAGAACTATCATCGCAAATGATGCCTTAACAAACATAACAATTTTCAGTATTTGGTAAATAATTGTTGAGCATTCACAGTAGAAAAAACAGAAAGGAAACTCAAAGTTTGATTGTGCAAAATACCCAATTCTAGGAAAATAAAAACAATAACCATTTAGTCATGTGATACAATAACCATAATAACATCCAAAAAAATATATAAATGAATAATGATAATAATGGAAACTGTGTTCACCAGTGGAACCATATTCGCACAGTCAGAGACTGTATTAATGTAAAATATACAAATTGTATAAACACAACCTTTACAAGCTGTATAAACGCAGATTCAATGTTAAGTAAAAGAAAGAAAATACAAAGCTGAAGGCTCAGATGTGATTATCTGATTTAGAACACAGTGAAATTCTAAGACAATAAAATGGTAGCTTGAAAGAGATGTCTGAAGGAATCATAGAACTAATAACATAGCCATATACTCGAGGCACCACCTAGGGTTGGGATGAGAGCCGTCGAGGGAGGACCTAGTAACTTTTGCCATAAGACCACCACAATGTGCCACATCAGACTGAAAGGAAATGAAACTTGGCAGAAGAGTACTTGTTTGTTAGGATTTGAACCCTGGTTGAAATTGGTTCCATGCATATTCAAGAGAGAGTACAGGGAATACCTGCATCAGACACATAACCTTGTTATCCTTAAAACCTGGGCAAAAAACTTATAATATCAAGTAAGGGTAGCAACTTGAATATTTTCTGAGTCAAATCATACTTGAAAGGAGAGCTCACGAGGAGGGAAAAACTTGAGCCGAGATCTGTTAAATTAAGACGATTCGTGAGCAATCAATTCAGCTACAAGGTTGCATTGTAAAAATGTAATAGTTGTAGTAGCTTACCGCCTGGCAAATCCATGTTGTAGACTGACAAAATGCCCAATTTCGAAGAAATTTAGCAACTCTATAAAAGCCATAACGATAATATGTTCCAGGTCAAATAATCATTGTGAGAAAAGTTTAGACTCTGGCAGGGTGTCATATTGTACTTGGAAAATCTATGGAGGCAAAACCCTTGTTTGCAGAGCTTTGCGGCTCGAAGGAGGAGAAATAATGACAAACGAGCTACTAGGGAAAGGTAAGTGGTTACTTCCTTTTGTGGAAATTAAGTTGGTCTGTTCGATCCCAACCCTAGATAGTCAATGGTAGGATCGACACCAACTGTTCCATCGATTGTGGTATCCAAACTATTCGGCAGATGAAACCCAAGGCATGCATTGTCGTAATAATGGAAACTAGTACAAATCTGGTAAAGAATTGATAACCTGGGTGACAATGTAACTTAATTTTTAATGCTAGGTTGAAATATTAGCACCGAACCTTATTCGAATGTGGAGAATAAAAATAAGTCAAATAACAATACAAGAATTCAACAAAGTTTCCTTCCATGAATTTAATAGATGAAGTCCTTGCACTTATGGATCAAATTATAATGTCTATGCTTTTACAATATCCCATGAATCAAACATAGGTTCACGTTATCCATTTAATGGTTCAATTTTCAAATATTTTTATTTTATTGAGGTTCGTATGGTTAGATGTGTGTTACAGTCCAAGTCTTTCATGTGTCGGTGCAGATGCTCCATGGAGAGTAGAAGGTCCTCTCTATTCTCATGTTATTCTAGTAAAAATTTTCCAAGTAGGAACTTCATATGCCATTATAGGTTGAACATGTGCATATATTGGTTGAAACACCCATGTGTGTGCCCAATATTGTTGAAAAGTGTGCAACAAGAAATGCTTGTTGAGAATGCAACAAGATGATGGAGCTTAGTGGAAAGGAGTCGCCTTCACTAAGTGGTCCCGCAGGCAAGTTTTGGCGCAAAGTCTATTCTTAGACTATGTCTATTTTTAGACATATGGATCATGGTCTATGAGTTGCAGGATGTTGTTTATGGATGATTGGTCATGTTGGGAAAAATAGATGGACTTCTATTTTTGGATCACAGCGGTGTGATCAGAGTCTATTTTTAGACTGCTAGGGTAAAAATAGAAACAGTCAAATATTATTAGCCCTTAGTAATATTTGGACTCTAAACTTTATCTTATTCTCTTGGAGCACTTCAGTTGGAGCTATAGATGTGGCACATGCAACTGCCTGAAGGAATCACGTGGTTACGTATGGGTTGACTGAGCTATTGCATGAAGGACTTCAGTTAGAACTCAAGTGGTTGAGTTCTGTGGAGTTAGATGAGCAGTTAATGGAGTTGTGTTCAGTTTGACTTAGTTGAACTAGTTGTATTTAGTCTAACTGGCCAATAGAATAAGTGATGAGTTGTGTGAATTAGTTATTAATTAATTCACTAATTATCAACTCATAATGAAACTGAAGAATACATCAGTTAACTCAGTGCATGGACAGTTCAGTGGAGACAAGTGTTAGAGGTAAGTGAAAGGGTGAGTTGTGACTATCAGTTGTGCATGAGATTTGCACATGCAATGGATTGAGTAATGCCAATGAGGCCAAGGGAAATTGTAGCTTGTTCTCACGTGATTTTGCCAAGTAAATACTAGTTTGCTTGAGCCATTATCATCTATTCTCATGCAAGATTGCGCATTGGAGGCAGGCAAGCAACGAAGGTGATTTGAGCCAGTGATAGATTCAGATTTGAGCTAGTTTGTATGTAACAAGTGGAGATAGTACTGAGTACTTGTGAGGAGTATTGTACTATGTATTGTTACATGTTCTCAATTAATATAATATACAGATAGTTTGGGGTTTTTAGCTTTATGCTTTCCCCAGGTACATACTGTGTTGATATGTGTGATTGATGCTTCAATGTGTGCATGTGAATGTTTCTTAATACTGCTAAATTGATGATCAACGTAGAGGAGGTTATGTATTATGCATGTATTTCCACAATTAGTGTATAATCGGGATAATCTCTGTGAATAAGTGTCATATTATTCAAAATTTCTACATGGTATCAGAGCTTGCTGATTTGTAGAAGAGATTTCTACATGATATTAGTGGAGAATTGATCATCGGATCTATTATTCAGAAAGTGTTTACATGTTATTTCTTCAGGCAGAGTCTGTAATCGGGCCAGGTAGCCTCTGGATTCATCCTTCTTTTGGAAGTTGAGATATCCGGTGAATGCCCATACAGTCGATATTTGTACAAGAAATACTTTGTTCTCACGAATTTTAGATCAGAAGCGGTTGAGTTTTGAGCTGGTGGAATGGCGCTCAAGGATAAACTCAGAAACATCTAAGTGTGGAGAATGGAGACAGTATGCCCCAGTATCTCACGAAGTTCACCCAATGCTGGGATGAGCTAGGAAGTGTGGGGGTGACTGTCGATGATGAGGATATGGTGAGTCTAGCACTCCATGGCCTTCCTAAGAGCTGGCATAGCTATCAAGACTCGGTGAATGGAAGGGAGAAATTGCCAGGATGGGAGAGAATTTGGTCAGATCCTGTGCAAGGAGGAGATTAGACGGAGCACTAGAGACAGTTCTTCATCTATGCATGATGAGGAGAATTGTGCCTTAGCGAGTAAGGTGAAGAAGGAGAAGGAGAAGCTTTCTCTTTCCGAATCTAGTTCTTCCAATGATGGGAAGAAGGGTGACAAATCAAAAGTGCGATGCTTTCGTTGTCATGAGGTGGGCCATTATGCCTCAAATTTCCCACGGAGGAAATCCAAGAAGGGATCCAGGGAAGGATCTAAAGGTTGAGGCACTTGCTTCATAGTTTGAGTTGGATTTCACACTCTTCGCATGCACGGTTTCATCCATGATGGGAAGTGGTTGGTTTCTTGATAGTGGAGCTTCTTTCCACATGTTCGGCGATAAAAGTTTGTTCAGTACTTTGGAGGAGAAAGATCTTCGTATACTCATAGCGTTGGGTAATGATGAGAAGTATAGTGTCTCAAGTGTAGGAACGATTATTTTTCAGAGGGAGCATGGATCTCGAATTACCTTGACCAATGTCAAGTATGTACCAGGACTGAAGAGAAACTTGGTTTCGATTGCGATGCTGGAAGACAGAGGCTATGGTGTAGCCTTCAGAGAGGGAAAGGTTTTCCTTAGACACATCATCACTAGACAAGTGAAGCAGATTGGTTCACAGGTCAAGAACCTGTATGCTCTTGAAGTTCAAGATGCATGCAAAGCCTTGAGCAGCAAGGAGACTGATGGAGACTTGGTGGTTGAGAGGGAGGGTATATTACCTCTCAACATGCAGAGCCAGAAGAAGTCTTAGACAATGGTGGAGGAGCCACGATTGGTGCAACAGCTTCAGGAGGTTGTGGAGCAGCTACAACAGGGGAAGTTGAGAGGAGATCGAGTAGAGACATCTACTCATGTAGAGACCTCCAGTAGGGGGAAACTTTGAGCCAGGTGGGTTGAGGGATTGCATGCAGCCATACCTCCAGGTAGGAGGTGGGGCGATATAGGGTGATCGTCCCAAGGAGGAGGGGCAAGATCCTTGAGGTACCCAACCTCTTGGATGAGACCTTGCTACAGGAGCCCCGATGTGGAGTAGCAGAAACTGACTGATTGGGTAGAGATAGATGCGGATGGAGTGGCAGAGAGAGCGACAGTGCGGGTAATCCTAGGACAGCGCATAGCATGCAGGCTGCAGCAATGCGAGAGGCACAAGTGTTTTTCACAGTGCTAGGTGGCACATAGAGGTGTGCAATGGTGCGAGATGCATGAAGATGTTGCAGTAGCGCAGATGTTAGAGAGGGAGCACTTGTTAGCAACAGGTAGAGCTTCAACATCAGAGTATGTTCCTAGCCCAACAGATTGGTTAGTTGGGAGTTTTTTGTTCCAAGTGTTGTTGGAGCAAAGTGGACCGGGTAGATGTGTTGCATGCAGAACATTCTAGAGTTACAGGATCGGGTTTGAGAGGAAGCCTTTCTTGTTGAGAGGGAGTGTTGAAAAGTGTGCAACAAGAAATGCTTATTGAGAATGCAACAAGATGATGGAGCTTAGTGGAAGGGAGTCGCCTTCACTAAGTGGTCCCGCAGGCAGGTTTTGGCGCAAAGGCAAGTTTTAGACAAAGTCTATTTTTAGACATATGGATCATGGTCTATGAGTTGCAGGATGCTGTTTATGGATGATTGGTAATGTTGGGAAAAATAGATGGACTTCTATTTTTTGGATCACAGCAGTGTGATCAGAGTCTATTTTTAGATCGTCAGGTAAAAATAGAAACAGTCAAATATTATTAGCCCTTAATAATATTTGGACTATAAACATTATCTTATTATCTTAGAGCACTTCAGTTCGAGCTACAAATGTGGCACATGAAATTGCATGAAGGAAATACATGGTTCTTATGGGTTACTTGAGCTATTGCATGGAGGACTTCAGTTAGGACTTCAGTGATTAAGTTTTGTGGAGTTGGATCAGGAGTTGATGGAGTTGTGTTCAGTTTGACTTAGTTGAACTAGTTGTATTTAGTCTAACTGGCCAATAGACTAAGTGATGAGTTGTGTGAATTAGTTATTAATTAATTCACTAATTATTAACTCATAATGCAATTGAAGAATACATCATTTAACTCAGTGCATGGATAGTTCAATGGAGACAAGTGTTAGAGGTAAGTGAAAGGGTGAGTTGTGACTATCAGTTGTGCATGAGATTTGCACATGCAATGGATTGAGTAATGCCAATGAGGCCAAGGGAAATTGTAGCTTGTGATCACATGATTTTTCCAAGTAAATACGAGTTTTCTTGAGCCATTATCATCTATTCTCATGCAGGATTGCGCAGTGGAGGCAGGCAAGCAGCGAAGGTGATTTGAGCCAGTGATTGATTCAGATCTGAGCTAGTTTGTGTGTAACAGGTGGATATAGTATTGAGTACTTGTGAGGAGTAATGTACTATGTATTGTTACATGTTCTCAATCAATATAATATACAGATAGTTGGGGGTTTTCAGCTTTATTCTTTCCCCGGGTAGATACTGTGTTGTTATGTGCGATTGATGCTTCAATGTGCACATGTGAATGTTTCTTAATACTGCTAAATTGATGATCAATGTAGAGGAGGTTATGTATTATGCTTGTATTCCGTAATTAGTGTATAATCGGGATAATCTCTGTGAATAAGTGTCATATTATACAAAATTTCTACAATTTTTTCTCTTTAAGTTGACAAACTCAGTGTGGTAGTAGAGGAGATCCTTCTTATCCCCCCAATGCTTTAGGAATGCATCATCTAAAGCTTCAATGTCTGCTATAGATCTTGGAGTTAGTTCTCTGAAGCATTTTGTAGCCTCTCCATCTAGGCTTTGGACAAAGACTCTCATCCACACATCATCTTCACTAATGTCCAGATTATCCGTGTAGCTATAAAATGACTCAAGATGTTCTTCAACAGTAACACCTTCAGTCCTAGTGAACTTAGGCATATATTTTTGATATTCTCTAGTAGGCATGGCATTCAAAGGAGTGGGTAGTATTAGGGGTCCATACCTAGCAGCTATGATTCTTTCCATTTTGGTAGGTGCTTGTGGACCTGCCATAGCTATGGTGGCTAAAAGAGTACAGGCAGTCTGAATGATAGAAGGCTGAGGAGTGACTGATAGGACTAAAGGAGTATGATGGATAGGAAGTGAGGTTTCCTTTGGGCTTAAAGCAAAAGGAGAACCTAAAGAATAAGGAGCTTTATGAATCTCTGAAAGTTTTTCTTCACTGCTAGTATTAGATGCTATACTCTCAACATATATTTGTTCTATTACAAGACTTTCTTGATGAGATATAGGAGATTGTTTAGGTTTACCTGAACCTGATGCTCCTTTTTGCAATAACTTTCTTTCTTTGATGATCTTTTCAGGTTCAGGTACTGGGTCAGCTTGTATCTTCTGAGGATGTCTCCGAGTATGCCTCACAAACTGAGCTAGAACTATGAAGTGGAGTCGCCAAGAGGTTCAGCCTCTAGTAGAGTCACCAGATAGATGATTACAACCAAAAAGGTGCCCAAACATTGTCTATCATCAAAATTGGATATATGTTGTTTCCCAGGGAAGCTGAGCTTCAAGTTCCTCTCCCCAGCAATGGTGCCAATTATGTTAGCACTCTAGGAAACTCTCCTAGGTTGCAGCTCGGAGATGCCTAGTAACATATAATCTTCAATATTGTTGTTAGAACTATTGGAATGGATGATGGTTTGGATCAAGTCAGATGACCATTTCAGCTCTATTCCCACTCAATTCATGCATGAACACCCTCAACAACACAAGGCTTTTAACCATTATTGCTCAATAGTGTATAGATTTAATGGATAGATGGAGAATACTAACTGTATCAGCAGATTGCATATATAAACATAAATTAATGACTAGCTACAGGCAACAAAAGAGAATACTGATTGTACTGGCAGATGCATATATGACCACATATGAATGGTTAGCTACAAGCAGCAAAGAAGCTTGCAAGTCTAAGTTATCAAAGCATAGATAAGATAATAGTTATCTGGCCTTAGACACAAAGGAAACATGAACAACTTGTTCAAGTGCAAGCATAGAATAGTAAACAGAATGGATGTTGAACATGTGATGGCAAAAGAAGCCTGTATTGCTAGAATAAAGATGAAGAGCTTGAAGGAACAAAGTAGCAACAATCTCCAGAAGTTAAATCTATATTACATCTTGCTTTCAACTATTTATAGCATGTTTACAATCACCTTGAGCCTTTTGAGGCTTCAGGGGTCTTAATCTATCCCTTTGTCTCTTCAATTGATTAATTCCCTCAATAGGCAGCATGGTTTGGAGGTTTCTTCTTCTGATAGAAGACTAACCATATTTAGATATTTTGGGCAGCTTGCTGTGGTGTCTGGGAGCTCTCTCGTGCTAGAGATGCCCCATAATGTTTTTTAGGATGGATATTGCACTGCCTGTGCTGTTGATGTCCCTTGATCTTGTTTGATTTGGTTGTGCGGTGTGCTATGGCTCCATGACTGCTTTGTCATGGATTTTACCTCTTCTCTGTAGTGAAATGGCTCTTTGGGCCTAAGAAATCCCTATAAAACGTGGATAGTGACTTCTTTCTGTTAATACAAGACTATTTTTTGTTCAACATAGAAAACACAGTGATAATGAGACATCCCACCACTCTGTGTCCTTTTCGGACTTCAAAATCCTTAGATTTTAGCTGTTTTTCCTCTTGGGTCCGCCCTTGTTGCCATCGCAAGTCACATTCACCTGCTCCATGTGTGTTTTCCCTATATAGGGGAATATGTGAAAACACTGAAAAATGCATAAAAAATGCTTTGGGTGGACTTCAAATTTCATATATTCCACTTCCCAGACCCTTTCAGTTCTGGGTCTTATCGCATATTGCAAACCTAGCTTCCCTTTGTGTTTCATTTATACAACGAAAATACACCAAAAACCATTGAAAATGGCCCTCCGCGAACTTGAAATTTTATATGATATCATGCATAAAACCATCGAGTCTGGTTATTGCATCACACATATGGATGTGCATAGGCCCCGCCTTATGGTATAGCGCTGATGCGATATAGTGATGTGACCCCATCGCAATTGTTGATCGCTCAATGCCTGATCCTTATACATACATACATACATACATACATACATACATACATACATATATATACATAT
>APFE030624581.1:53341-109230 GCA_000404065.3 Pinus taeda
TCACCGCATATGTTCCCTGCCAATGCGATATTGTGATGTGATCTGATTGCAATCGCATATCACTCTTGCCCCAGGCCATTTGTAAGTGCTTTGTGATCTCCGATATGTGATTTTCCGCTTAGATCTGGGCCGTTGATCGGCCAGATCCAACGTCTGTTGTGCAATGCCTGCTTTAAGCCTGCGTAATTATTTTTCATGGTTTTGGAGTATTTTGAGCTTCCCGGTGGTGTATTTCTACCCTTCTAAGGGCTTT
Organism: Pinus taeda; assembly: GCA_000404065.3. Classification (NCBI taxonomy): domain Eukaryota; kingdom Viridiplantae; phylum Streptophyta; class Pinopsida; order Pinales; family Pinaceae; genus Pinus; species Pinus taeda. Next base: position 53,595 of record APFE030624581.1, read on the forward strand.
CCTCTTGTGATGATTTTGATCATTAGATGATCTTTGAGCCAAAATTGAAAATGTCAAGGGCATTAATGGATCCATAGGCATGTTTCTAAATAAACTTGGAGACTTCAAGAGCATATATGGATCCATTTGTGGGTCTTTTTCGAACAAGGCTAATAGGGCCCTCAAACCATGATCCCATGAGGGAGATGAGGAAGAGGCCATTGCCGGTAGATTTTCTGAAGTATTTTCTTTCATACCAATGATCTACTTCTTCAATTAATGGAAGCAAAACTAAACAATCATTCAAATACTTGTAAACTAAAAAAAGTAGAAATAACTTTAGCAAATAACTATGATTCTAATCTATGAATACATGTATAGAAAGAGGAACTTATACTACTAGGGATGGGCCCTAGCCCAAGAGCCTCAGTCCCCTAAGTCAACTTAGTGCTGGATCAAGGAAAACCTTTTCATTATCATCAAAATTTCAAAAATAGTATGAGAATAATAGTCACAATATCTTAGCTCAATATTGCCTCTTGGCTATGGTAAAAAGTTGAATCCTAATGAGGCCCTTAGCCTTCTTATTTATACAAACTAAAGCTACCAAGAGGTCCTAAAAATTAAGGAGGCATGGCTCCCAAACTTGAGAATGACTTGTATTCATTGTCACTTGCTTGGCTGCTTGTAACTACAAGCTAATGAAATCTGGTGGAGGAATCTTTGAATAATTTAAGAGTTAAGGAGGGAGACCAAATATCCTAAAATCCCTCTTTCTTGTACACTTCGAGTTCCTGCTCTTAAATTAGCCCAAAAACTTCTCCAAATATTGCAATTAATGCACATTAGGCCACATGACATAACATTTCACCTTTATTCTTCTCACTAAGAAAAATATAATAAAATATGTAAAGAAATGTGAGAAAATTTGATTTTAATAAGATGAAGAGTGGAATTAAGACCCATATAATTTACCTATTGGTGAGGCTCATCATAATCCCCTGACCCTACTATAGGTGTTTCTCATCCTCTGAGAAGCTTATTCTATGTCCATATATTTCATATCTCTTGTGGCCTCTCTGTTGGGTTGTGTTATATTCTTTCCACGACTAGCCCACGTAGTTAACCAAGCGGTTAGAAGGGGGGTAGATCCCCCCCTTTGTTGCACCGATTGCGTAGCGGGGGGAGTCATAGGGAGTTTGAGGGGTGCAAGTAACCCCACTCTATGGGGTCCAGAGTAGTGCCCCATAAAATTTTGGTTTTGGACCCTATGTTAGGTTGGGCAGACCTACCTATGGTTTTGTGCATGATTTTCACACATGGTTTTGGATGCGATGGTTTTCGGTCCATGATTTTAGACGCAATGGTTTTCGGTCCATGGTATTGGATGCTTCGACATGTATAAATATGTATTATAACATTGAAAGGAATATAATGAAAAATCAAGCTGGTAGTCCCGGTTTTGGGATCCAGGGGAAAATCTTTGTGTATATGTGTTTTATGTGTTATGCTCTTACATTGTTTATTTTCTATGTCTTAGAATCCATATTCGTATGCAAGTAATTTTTGTACGGGGTTAAAACCTACATTTGGTATCAGATTTGTTTTGGATTCAAGGGGACGCCTTTGTTGCTAAGGGATTTTGCTCAGGCCTGTGGTAGACCCTGTTCAGTGGGAGATCTGTAGGATTGATTCTGGTAGTGAAAGAAGATGGTGAGCAGTGGATAGATAAAGATCAAGAAATTTAATGGTCAGTGTTTTGAGTTGTGGAAACTCAAGATGGAGGATCTGTTGGTGGATAAATAACAATGGATTGTGGTAGATTCGGGTACTAAACCGATGGGATTGTTTGATGAAGAATGGAAGAAGTTGGATTGGAAGGCAAAGAGCACAATACGATTGTGTGTCTCAGATTTAGTATTGATGAATGTATCAGGGGAAGCTATGCGAAGGCTTTGTGGGAAAAGTTAAGAACTTTGTACCAATCTATGTCTCTAGTGAATAAAGTGTTCCTACAGAAAAATTTGTATACCCTGAGGATGAAATATGGAGACTCGGTGACAGAGCATATGAATGCGTTTAATATTGTGGTGAGTCAGTTATCATCTGTTGATATCAAAATTTCAGATGAGGAGAAGTGCATTAGTTTTTTGTGTTCTCTACTAGATTCATGGGATAGTCTGGTTATTGCAATAGGTAGCAATGCAACTGCCTTGCAGTTTGATGAAATAGTCTCATCCTTGTTGAAGGAGGAGATGAAACGGAAAAATATGGAGAGCCAGAATGATGATTCCTTGTCTGTACAAGGATGGTCTCAGAAAAAAAACAAAAATAAGTCATTGAGTGGGAGATCTAAATCTAGAGGGAGATATAAATCTCTAGGAAAACTTGTAAAGGTGGTGTGATAGAAATGCGGAAAGGAAGGGCACTACAAAAGGGACTGTAAATCTAAAATTCCTGACAAAGGAAAGGGATCTGATGATGCTCCTTCTGTAGAGGCGAAAACCACCTCAGATGAAGCTGGGGATGTGTACTTGGCTTCTTCAAGCACACATGTAGATCATGAGGCATGGTTGATTGACTTAGGTGCATCCTTTCACTTCACTACCCAGAGAGAGTGGTTCTACAAGTATGAGAAATATGATGGTGGTGATGTCTTCTTGGGGGATGATAGGAAGGTTAGAATCATTGGTCGTGGAAAAGTAAAGTTAAAGTTGCAAGGTGGAAGGGTTAGAACACTTCCGGTTGTTCTGCATATTCCTGCATTGGCTAAAAATCTGATTTCCTTAAGCAAGCTGGATCATGTAAGTGTAAAAATAGTGTTCGAGAAGGATACCTGCAAGATGGTTTGAGGAGCATTGGTATTGATGCAGGGAGTTTGGATTGGAACTATGTACAAGCTACAAGGTAGCACTGTTGTTGATGGGTGCAACAGTTCTGTGGTTCCTGAAAGTTGAGCAGAAAATCTAGTGGTCTCTGGAGAGAAGACCATGTTGTGGCATCAAAAGGATTGGACATACTAGAGAGAAGGGCCTTTGAATACTTCATGGTAAAGGTATGGTAGAAGGCATGAGTGATAGCTCTCTAGATTTTGATTTCTGTGAAAATCATGTATATGGGAAGCAGAATCGGGTGAGTTTCCCCTCTGGTGATGAGAGGGCGATACAGATATTAGAGCTTGTGCACAGTGATGTGTTTAGAGTTGTGAAGGTTCCATCACTAGCTAAGTCTATGTACTTATATCATTTATAGATGACTTCTCAAGGAATACATGGATATATTTCCTTAAGAAGAATCTGAAGTCTTTGACAAGTTTAAAGAGTTTAAAGCTCTAGTGGAAAACCAGACAGAGAAGAAGATAAAGGTGGTGAGGACAGATAACGGTGGAGAGTTTTGTAGTAAGGAATTTGAAGAATTATGTAAGAAGTGTGGTATAGCATGGCAGAATACTACTCCATATACACCTCAACAAAATGGAGTTGCAGAAAGAATGAACAAGACATTGATCGAAAGGGCAAGAAGCATGCTCAGTGGTGTCGGGTTAGGATAGGAATTCTTGGCAGAGGCAATGGAGACAACATGTTACCTGGTCAACATATCACATTCATCAGATTTGGAGGATAGGACTCCACAAGAGGTATGGACTGGTAAGAAACCCTCTCTTTCACATCTGAGGGTATTTAGATATGCTACATATGTACATGTTCCAAAGGAGAAATGAACCAAGTTAGATAGTAAATATGAAAAGTGCATATTTATTGGGTATAAGGATGGTTTAAAGGGTTATAAGCTTTGGAACTCAATAACAAGGAAGATTGTGTACATTCGAGATGTGGTGTTCAAGATGTTATTAAACATGAAGTCCAACCAAGGAACCTGAGAAGATAGAGTTTCATCTAGAGGAGGAAGAATCTGACACTACAACAGAGGAGGAATTAGAAGATGAAGAGCCACAAACTCCGGGTGTGAGAAGATCAATTCGAGAAAGAAGGCAGCCAGAAAGGTATAGTCCATCTACTTTTTGCTCAAATTTTGCTTTATATATTACTGATGATGATCCTAGAACTATGAAGGAAGTTGTAGATTCAGAGGATGGAAAACTCTGGAAAGAGGCCACGATTGATGAAATGGCATCTTTGCACAAAAATGAGGCTTCGGATCTGGTGGAGTTTCTGAAAGGAAGGAAACCCATTGGTAGCAAATGGGTGTTCAATAAGAAGACAAATGCAGAAGGAAAGGTGGAGAAATACAAAGCTTGGTTGGTAGCAAAAGGTTATTCCCAGGTGTTGGGAATTGATTTTGGTGATATTTTTCTCCTGCTGCCAAGATAACTTCTATTAGATTACTTTTATCTGTTGTTGTTGCTTTTGATTTTGAGGTAGAATAGATGGATGTGAAGACAACATTTCTTCATGAGGATCTGGAAGAGGAGATCTACATGAAGCAACCTGAAGGCTTTACAGTGAAGGGTAAGAAAGAACTGGTATGAAAGTTAAAGAAATCTTCGTATGGGTTAAAACAGTAACCAAGGATGTGGTATTAGAAATTTGATACATTTATAAAGGGACTTGGCTTCACCAGAAGCAAAGAAGATCACTATGTGTATTTTAAATTAATTGGTCACCATGTTATTTGTCTAGTCTTGTATGTGGATGATATGTTGGTTGGAAATGACAAAGAAATTATCCAGGATTTGAAAACCCATTTGTCCTCCAAATTCGACATGAAATATCTTGGTGCTGCAAACTATATTTTGGGCATGGAAATTAAAAGAGCTTGGATAAAGAGGAAGATTTGGTTAAACCAGAGGAAGTATGTTGAGACAATATTGCAGAGGTTTAATATGCAGGATAGTAAACCAGTGAAGGTTCTTATTCCTGTAGGTGTAAAGTTATCTGTTTAACAATGTCCCAAGACACAAGAAGAGGAAGAGGACATGTCCCGTGTTCCATATGCAAGTGCAGTTGGTAGCTTGATGTATGCGACGATCTGTACTAGACAAGACATTGCACATGTAGTGGGAATATTAAGTAATCTTATGTCAAAAATAGGGAAGGAGCACTAGACAATAGTGAAGCAGGTTTTCAGGTATTTGTGTGGCACTAGTGATTATGGTTTGTGCTACCAAGGAAGACCAGGATTGGACAAAGTGTTGGATATTCGTGGCTTTTTTAATGCAGACTAGGCTGGAGATCTGGAACAGAGAAGATCTACAAGTGGGTATGTGTTTAACCTATTTGGAGGTGTAATCATTTGGATGAATAAGAAACAATTTGTAGTGGCACTATCAACTACAGAGGCAGAATACATGGTAGCCACTCATGCAAGAAAGGAAGTAGTTTGGTTGCAGAGATTGTGTTCAAATATGGGGTTAGTACAGGGAGCTATAAGGACAGACTGTGAGAGCCAAAGTGCAATTTTCTTGGCAAAGAACCCTTCATATCATTCAAAGACAAAGCACATTGATGTTCAGTATCACATTGTGAGGGATATGATAGAAGACAAAAAGGTGTTGCTGGTAAAGTTGGACACTTTGAAGAATACTGCAGATGCATTTAAAAAATCTGTGAGCTCTGAGAATTTCTCTTGGCGTAGAGAAACAATGGGAATTGTAGGGCTGGATAAATGACTAAGCTCTCTTGTGGCCCCTTGTGGAAAGAAAACAACAAGTGGGATAATGTTGGGTTGTGTCATATTCATGACTAGCCCACATAGTTAACCAGGGGGTTAGAAGGGGAATGAAGCCCCTCCTTCATTGCGTCGATTGCATAGTGGGGGGAGTCACAAGGGGTTTGAGGGGTGCAGGTAACCCCACTCTAAATTTTTGTTTTGGACCCTATGTTAGCTTGAGCGGACCTACCTATGGTTTTGTGAATTACTTTTGCACATGGTTTTGGACACGATGCATTTCGGTCCATGGTTTTGGACATGATGGTTTTCAGCCCATGTTATTGGATGCTTCAGAATGTATAAATGTATTGTAACAATGAAAAGAATATAATGAAAAATCAAGTTGGTATTCCTAGTTTTGGGATCCAAGGGAAAATCTCTGTGTATATGTGTTTTATGTGTTATGCTCTCGCATTGTTTATTTTCTATGTTTTATAATTCGTATGCAAGTAATTTCTGTACGGGGTTAAAACCTACACTCTCTGATATCCCAGATCTTTGTTGATGGAGTTTCCTCTTGAGGATAGAACGGTGCATTTTTCTCTATTTTTTCCCACTACTTTCTTTCCTCCTCTTCCTTCCTACCTTCTATCAGACCCAAAAGAAAGGATGGACTAAGTTTCAACCCAATCCAATGATTTTTATTCTTTGCATGTCATTATTATATAGTGGGGTCCTTTCTAGTGCATTCCTCAATATCTCGGGGGAATGGTACTATCTGATCCTTGGACTGTGTGGCACGTTGCTCCATATCCTTTGGCATGCTTTTAGACTTTCATTTCCCAGTAACCTCAAGGTGTCTGCAAAGTGGGTGATGGCCTATTCTTGTGTAGCTAGGTATATTGGTGTAAGTTGGGCATCATTGGAGATGATGTTGTGGGTGATAATGATAACCATTAAATTCATCTATTCTTCTCTGATGTAAAGGGTCTCCCTTACTTCTCTTTCCAACACCCTCCTCACCTCCTTAGCCCTGGCCTCCTTATGACTCATCCATGATGCAAGGACCATTAGCTATAAGTCTCCCAACTTTGCATTAGGTTCCCACACATTCAAATTTGTTAAGGCCAAATTGTGCAAGTAGAATTAAGATATCTTGGCATTATCCTCTAGGGTGCTCTTGTCACATAGTTCAATGAACTGTCTATAGTATTGGAAAGGCATAGTGCCCTATTTTGCTAGTGCCTTGATTTGAAATTTCTACCATTGATCCTTGAGGTATAATGCATATTATTTTGGTGGCATCTTGCACTGAAGTTCCTCCATGGAGAGGCTTTCCATGGTGGCCAATTAGCTCTCTTTTTCCTGCGACTGCCTCCTTAGCCATGTGTTTTCTGCCTCTAGTTGAGATATCATAATTTGTTTAGTGTCTCTCATCTTACTCAACTCCCTGTCCATATCTAGGTGTTTCTCTTCCATATGCCCCAAATCCTCTACTTTTTTTTATTTGGAAATTTTCATCTAGTGATGTGTCCTTCCTCCCTCCTTCTCAAGCTCAAAGAAGAGAGGGGTGGAAAAATTTTGTGGTATTACTCTACCTCCCTCAATGAATTTGTAATAAGATCTCAGATTAGCCTATGGGATAGGTTCCTACATACCTTAGAACTCCCCCTCAGATGTCTTTGGAGAAGCTTCCCCCTCCTTCAATTGTGTTACTACTTCCTTGCCTTCCCTCTATCCCTGCTATCCTTCCTACAGATTTTCCTATGTTTCCTATAGGACTGATAGAGTTTCTTGTAGGAATATTTGAGGATCCTTTAGACAGATTTTTCCTCTCTTTAATGGGGACATAGGTGCCTTGTCCTTTTTTGTTGATGTTGATCTGGGGATAGGTTTCCTAACATAGGTGATGGGAGACTTTGGGGTAGCTTGTTTGGATGTGGCCTCTTCATCTTTTATTTCCAAGGAAACTAGCCTTTCTTGATATTTTGGTGACTCCTCAGTTATGATCAGAGTCTTGGTGGGTGTTTGTGGTTTCCCTTGCTTTATCCTAGCACTCCACCTTGTTTTGAAATAGAGAGGAGTCTACCTTTGTATTTTCCCTTTTGACTTGATAAGTGTGCTTAGGGCAATCAAGGAAACAACTGCCTCCTTCTCAGTGGCTTTAGGGGACAACCTTGGAGATTCCTCCCCTTCCTGGGTCTGTTCCTCAAGGATTGCTTCTTCATTCTACTCTTCCTCTTCACTTTTCTCTTCTTCTCCTTCTTTTCATTCTTCCTCATCCATTTTATCCATTTCTGCCTCCTCTTCTTCCTCTGGTTCTTCCTCTTCCTCTTCAAGTTCTTCTTCATCTTCTTCTACTTCCTCTTCACTAGTAGAGGTTGGGTCCCTATCATATTCAAGGGCTTGTATTTCAATCACAACCTCTCTTTCCATGTATCTAAATGTGGACCATTGAATACAGATTCTTAACTGGCCTAAGGCATCCTCTATAATTAGCTTAATTAGTCCATAGTGTGCCAATTGCTGTTATTTCCCCTCTTGGACCTTTAGGATCATGTCTATTATTGATTGCAACAAGAACTAGGGTACATTGAACCTTCTATCAATGGGTATCTCCTCTCCAAACTTCAAGTCATATATGAGTCTAAATTGGTAGCCATAGATTATACTGAACCTCCCTTCACAAGAAATATATTTGAGAATTTGATAACTCACCTCATTCCAAGGATAGGGAAGGATCTCCCTTCTGATCCCATTTTTGTCCTCAATTGGCTCTTCATCTTTTAAGAAAATGTTTTTCTTAGAAAAAGTGTTTACAACCTTATCCTCCTTTCTCTATTGCATCCCTTGAGGAAGTGTAGTGATTATGCTAATTACCTCAAGAGTAATTGTAATTGACAGTCCTCTTACCATAGTAGTAGCACTGGTTCTAGCCTAAGGGTTGATTTTCCATGGAAAATTCTTGGGCTACATCATCATCATACCCTCTGAGCAGCTCAAAGAATCCCAACTAGTTATGAATTCTAAATATTTATACCACAAGGGGATGGAGGTGTATCCAAGATGTCTCCATGGGTTCCCTTCTATTGAATCCTCCTATCATTTTTCCTCTTTAGTTAGTTGAATGTAGGGAGTTTGGTAGGCTATCTTTGGTGTTGTTCATGGTGACTGGTAGTTTAGAGTTTAAAGAGCATGACTGCAATTTTTATTCTATCCCCGCACAAATTTCTTTAACCTCACAAAACTTTGTCTAAACCCCAGGCTCACTGTAAAAACTTAGAAAACTCAGATTTGTTTCCCCTTCCTTTTCCTAGCTATCAAGCCAAAATATAGGAGATATGAGCCATCAACATTTCACTATGATGCTTTGGATGAGGGGAATTGCTGAACAACTAGATCCTAGGCACCCCCTTTGTAGAGTTCTTTGGGAATTTCTAATTATTCTTTTAGCTCTCCATGTTTCTTGTAGTTTTGTTTCCTATAGGATGGCTAAAATGTGTTTCTTCCTCGATTGCTCTCCAAGGTGGTCCCGATCTTCTCTGATCTCGAAGTGAACAAATGGTGCATGAGAGTTTGGAATGTTTTCTATTTATGGTCAATTGATTGGAGCATTGTATTGGCTGGCAGTGTACAAGATTTCCTCTTTGGGACCGTTGGCCCACCATTGGTCATCATGTAGCCTCCCCTTGTAGTTATCACCCACTCTCACGCAACTTAACTCGACCACCTTTTCGACTGATTCTCCTTGATGTGAAATTGCAATTTGGCATGCTGACTGGGAGTTCACTTTTTGTTTTCTAGCTGAGGGTGGCCAAGTTAACTAACCACTACCAGATTATAATTAGGGAAGAGTTTGGATGAGGTTCCATACATGTGTCTCCCTTCACTTGGTTGATGCATGCTGGAGGGTGACTTTGCTATGCTTCTTTTTGTTCATGTAAGTGCTTTTCCTTGGTCATTTTTTTATTGATTTCTTCCTGTTGATGTAGTTGTCTATGTTGGTGTTGTGTGTAGGTGCTTGGTCTCTGCTATTGATGTTGAGATTTGGATAGGATTCATAATGTATGTAGGGATGCTGGAGCTCTTGACTTGCATGGATGGTGAAGGAGAATGCATGGAGAATCTGTTTCTGTTATCAAGTAGTTGCCTTTCTTCACCATTTTTTTTATTTTTTTTTCACTTGGAGGAGGGATGGGTGGTGATGTACGAGTGGAAAGATGGTAATGATGTAGATGGAGTGATAGGTCAGTGAGGCCAATGATGGAATTTCCCTTGGACTCTTTTTTTTTATATATATATATTTTTTCATTTTTTTTTAGTAGTTTTTGATGGACTCAGAGGTTGGTATGCTCATGAGATGGTGTTGGGTGAGAGGTGGTGAGGTGGTGAGGTGTATGGTCCTTTTTTAAACCTAGAATAGGCCTGCATCTTTATTTTCCAATTAGGACTCCATTCTTGTAGTGTTTTAGGACATCCTGTAGTGCTACAGGATCATCCTGTAGTAACTACAGGAAACCCAGTAGAAGCTAGAAAGATGCATAAAAGTTGGTTTTTGATGCCTGGAACTGAGGATGCATGATGGAAACATGGTAGGCATGGAAGATGTGAAGTGAATGGAGGAATAATTGGTGTGATCTTGTCCCTTGATCTCTAAGTCCTTTGTTGTCTTTGGAAACCTGAAAACATCACAAAAATTTATTAGTGGGCAGGTTTGAGGTCCTTGCCATGGAAATTTGCTTTTCTTTTTCTCTCTTTTTTTGAAATACACATAGGTCACCTCAAAAGAGGTTTTCAATCTATTTTCCTTCCCTAGGTGCCTCAAGGGATTTTTTCACCCAAGGATATTTTTATTTACCTTTTTTTCACGGTTGGGCTACCTCAAGGAGGTTTTCAACCCAAAAGTTGGGCTTAGGTGCCTCATAGAGGTTTTCACCTAGGTCCCTCATTGTTTTTTTTTTATTTTCAAAAATAAAAATAGTATTCAAGAATTTGGTGAGCTAGAAGTTGAGACACTTCCAAGCACATTAACTTCCTTACTGATGGTACTGATGAAATCCTCCCTTAACAGAGGTCTTTGATAGGATTTCAATCTATATCCATTGACAAGCAAGGGGATGCCTTCTTCATCAATGGTCCTGATTTTCATAGCCCCATTGTCATGACACTTATCTATCATATATGGGCCCAACCACCTGGTCATAAATTTTCCTTTGAAGTCCTTGAACCTGGAGTCATATAGTAGAGCCCAATCAGCTTCTTGAGAAACCTTGTCCTTTATGTTTTTTTCATGCCAAAGCTTTCTCTATACTTGAACAACTTCAGTGTGTAAGAGGGCCTGCACCTTGAATTCATCTAAACCATTGAGTTGGAGTAGCCTCTCCTGTTGTGCCTTGGTAACATCCAAATACAACTGTGCTTCCATTGTCAAAGTGTTGTACTCAAACTCAATGGAGAGCAGAGCCTTCTTTGCATAGACCAAGTCATAATGGGTGAAGCTAGTGGTTGTATTATAGGTCCAAGTGGCCTCCACTAGTCAGTCAACCCAATATTTTGTGTTGATGCTCACAACCTTGGTGAGGATGCCTTCCAATGCTCTATTAGTAACCTCTACTTGTCCATTGGCCTGAGGATGATAAGAAGTTGACTTCATGTGTTTGATCTTATGCTGCCTTAACAAATTCTCAATCATGTGTGATGTGAATTGAGCTTCGTGATCAATGACTAGTTCTCTAGGGTACCCAAACTTGTAGAATATATTCTCCCTTAAGAACTTAGCCACTTTCTCTTCTATTGCTACCTTGACACCTTGGTCTTAGCCCACTTTGTCAAATAATCAGTGCATACAATTATATACTTTTTCTTCCCTGATGGTGGATTAATGGGAGCAATGAAATCCATGCCCCACTTGTCAAATGGCTCAAGAGTCACTGAGGTTGCAAAGGAATTTCATACTTGGGAGTAGTTTTCCCCATTCATTGGCACTGATCACATTGACTGGTGTATCTTCTTGCATCTTGGTGGAGAGTGGGCCAGTAGTAGCTAGCTTGCAGTACCTTCAAGGATATCCTCTTGGCTAAAAAGTGACCTCCGCAAGGCCCATCATGATAGGCCAAAAGGATGTCGAAGACTTCCTCCTCCTTGACACATCTCCTCAAAATTTGATTTGGTCCTAGCTTGAAGAGATTGGCCCCAATCCAAGTGAATGGGGCACTCTTTCTTACAATTCTTCTTTTTTCCTTGGAGGACATATTTGGAGGGAAGTGTGTAGCCACTAGGTAGTTGGATATGTCAGAAAACCATGGAGGGAGAATTGAAATAGTAAATAAATTCTCATTTGGCAGTTGATCATCTACCATTCCTTCGTCACCTACAGGCAAAGAAAGTATAGACAAAAACCCTAGGACTACATATTCTCTACCAGGCTTATCGATGATAGTTAGATCAAATTGTTGTAATAAAAGCAACCATCTAATAATCCTAGTATTCACATTAGGCTTTTTCATGAAATATTTAATAAAAGCATGGTAAGTATGTACAAGAGTCTGGTAATCAGTGATGTAGTGTTTAAATTTTTTCAAGCAATGGACAACATCTAGGAGCTCTTTTTCAGTTACAGTATAGTTCAATTCAGCCTTGAACAATTTTTTGCTAATGAAGTAAATGGAATAAGGAAACTTGTCACCTATCTAGCCTAGGGATGTTCCTATAGATTTGTCAGAGGCATCGATATGGATGTGGAAAGGAAGAGACCAATTTGGGCCTCGAAGTATGGGTGCAATAGTCAAACTGTATTTTAAGGTTTCTAAGGCCTCTTGGCAACTTTCTGACCAACAAAATTCAAAGTCCTTGGCTAGTAGTCCAAATAATGGTGAGGCTACTTTACTGAAATCATTTATGAATCTCCTATAGTATCCAACTAATCCCAAGAATCTTCTGACATACCTTTGATTTTGAGGAGTAGGGACCCTCTTTAAGATAACAATTTTATTTGGGTCCACTTGTAGTCCTTCTTGGGATATTGAGTGACTTAGAATAGTCCCTGCATTCATCCAAAAACCACACTTCTTAGGACTAAGGGATAGATTCATTTCAATGCACTTATTTAATACTTTCCCTAAGTTAGAGAGAGACTCTAGAAAATCACACCCATAGGGAGTGAAATCATCCATATATATTTCTATAGAGTCATGGACTAGCTTTGGAAAGATGCTCAAAACTGCCCTTTGAAAAGTGGCAAGGGAATTACATATTCCAAAAGGAAGGACCCTATAAGAAAATCTACCCCAAGGACAAGTGAAGGTGCTTTTATCTTGGTCCTCTGGGCTGATCTGGCTCTGATTGTAACCACTGAATCCATCCAAGAAAGAGAAGAACATCTTCCTTGCAAGACCATCCAAGACTTGATCAATGAGAGGTAGAGGGAAATGGTCCTTTTTAGTGGCTTTGTTTAACTCTATAGTCCACACAGATCCTCCATTTTCTATTCTTCTTTGGGACCAAAACTAGAGGAGACACCCACTCACTCTCTGAGATTGGGTAAATGAACCCTACATCCAACAACTTTTGCATTTCTTCTTTAACTAAGTCTTTGAGGGCTGGGTTCATTCTCCTTTGAGGCTGGCACACTGACTTGCAACCTTCCTTGATGTAAATGTGGTGAGTACACACTGAAGGGTGAAATCCCTTCATTTCCTTATAACTTTAGGAAAAGGCATCCAGATGCTATCTTAGCATGTCACATAACTCCTTTTCCTGATGTGAAGAGAGAGAGGGGTTTCTTTTCAAGGTTTAAGCTGGACCAAAATCTATCATCTTGACATGAACAGACTTTGAATCAGCTAGGAACAAATCAATCCAAGGGTTATCTTCAGATTTCTTCATTAACTCATCAAGAGACATGGTGTTGGGGGGCTGATTCTGGAGGATTTGATCAATTAGGTTGTCTTCATCAGGTTCCCCTCCTCCTATAATAACATCTAGGGTATATAATGGGTAAGATGTGGCATGATATGATTCATCTTCCTCTTCCTCTTCCAACCATAAGGGAAAGTCATGCTCTAGAGATGGTTGATCAAGAGGGTACAAGACCAATTGTTTGGACAAATGCCCATTTTTAATGGTCATATTCCCAACCTTGCAAATTATGTAAGCATCATCAGTGGCTAGCCATTGCCTTCCAAGGATGAGAGGATAACCATTGAATTTGGTCTTAGGTTTGAGACCTAATAATTCAATAGGGTATTCCCAAGGATCAATGGAGACCATCACATCCTCAACAACTACCTTAGGAGCTACTGTGGATCTGTCTGCAAGCTACAAGATTGTTGCAATCTTCCTTAAGTATTCTTGGAGATTTAGTTTAAGCATGGTCTCCTTAGTCATCACATTGATGGAAACCCCAAGGTCAATCAAGGTATGGGGGACAATGATGCCATGAATGTGCACATCTACCACATGACTTCCGTGGTCTAGATACTTTAGGAAAATCACCCTTCCCAACATTAAGTTAGATAGTTGTCCAATGACATTAATGGTAGGGGTGTATTTATTTCTCCTTCCAAGATGTTTGAAGCATTTATCCTTGATTAAATTTTTGTAGATGGGGACATCCTTAATAGCTTGGAGGAGTGGGATTTTAACACACAAGTTTTTTAATTCACCCAAAAGTTTAGTCTCTTCTAGGGTGTGCTAGCTAGGATGGATTAGTCTCTTAGGAAAAGGAGGTGGATTAGCTTGAGAAACACTCTCTTCCTTTGCGTTTTTAAGCTCCTCAGGTCGAGATGAAGGTTTCTCATCTAGAAGCACTCTTCCAGACCTGAGGTTAATTTCTTGAATTTCCAAAACATAGGCAGGCTAGGATGTCTCTCTCCATTATAGACCTGTTATGCCTGCTTATTATTCAGGTTTGGATTTGGCTGAGAAGGCATTTGAGGTTGCTTAGGTGGACTAGGGTGAGGGAGTTATGGTTGAGATGGAGGTGGAGGCAGTAAGACTAGAGATTGGTTGTATGGGGTCCTCCACCCGTGTGATGGGGTATTCCATTGAGGTTGTGTAGGTGCATATGGCTGAAATAATTGATTGGCAGGTTGGGAATGGTATTGAAGGGAATAAGGTTAGGGAGAAGGTGTGGTCCATGAAGGATGAGCATGAGGACACCATGGGGGAATGGATGCATTTTGATTGGGGTTTTAATATGAATAGGATGCCCCTTGCATGCCCTATTGGTATGGTTGAGGTCCTTGAGGCCTCCTTTGGTTGATATAGTAGAGTTGTTCAGTCACACGTTCAATTCCTTGATACACAACTTTCAATCCATGTAGAGAAGGGAACTTTTTTATGGAGTGGTTTTCTTCACAGACCGAGCAAACCTTTATAATATTTAATTGGCATTCATTTCTAGGGTACTTCCTGGTGCGTCTAGGGAAAAAAATAGCTAAGGCTCTTTCTACTTCCTCCTTCTTCCTCTTGATATGCATGGTTTCCATTTGTAGGGCAAGGGTATGCATCATGTCACTCTTAAAGTCTTCCAACATGTTCACAACTTCACTTTAGATGGATGTGTTGCAGGAGGATGAAAAGGCCAAATCTTGACTAGCCCTACCCTTCTTTCTAGCTTCCCTAGAATGATCTTTGAAAACTATCTTTATGTCAACATAAGGTAGTTGGTAGATGTCCCCTCCCAACATCATGTTTAGGGTTTCTAGGATATCTTCTCTGATCCCTCTGAGAGGGACTAACTTGAGTGATTCAGGATTAAGGGTGCACCTGACCTTTTTGTAGACGAATTGGAACCTTTCCTCATAATCTTCCAAGGATTCATCATGTCCCAAGGTCATTCTAAATATTTCTTATTTGGTATCCTTGGACCTACAATAGTCCCTATACTTGTCATTGAAGGATCACTACATCTAAGCCCAGTTAGTGATGTTGTCCCCAAGCAAACCAATGAACCAACACAAGGCTGCATCCTTAAGGGTGGATGGGAACAATTTCAACTTCTGGTCATCAAAGGTATAATCATAAGTTGCATCCTTAAGGGTGGATGGGAATAATTTAAACTTCTGGCCATCAGATGTATAATCATAATTTATGTATATGACATAAAACACAAACAAGAAGGTATCAGGGTCCTCTAAGGTTAAACCACAGAAGTGAGGAAGGGAAGAGGGGCTTATGTTTTTTATCCTAGCATCTCCATTAGTTTCTCTAATGGAAAAAGCACCCTCAGTTCTGTTTTTAGCTCCATTTCTATTTTCAATCCCATTTCTATTTTCAGCCATGGCGTAGGTTTGTGGAATGGTTTCTTCATCTTCTTCCCTAACAAGCTCCTCAAAGATCTTTGGTTGTTCACCTAATGGGTCCTATAGTTGACAACCATTGAGGAAGAGGTAAGGTTGGCTATTTGATGCTGTGGGAGTATTTGGCAAAATCTTTCCTAAGTTGTCTCTACTCCTACAAGGCATGAAAGAAAATTATTTTTTCCTTTTAGGGTTTTTTCAAAACTACTTGTAGAATGGAAAGAAATAAAAAATTACAACTATCTATTGAATGAAAAACAAAAAGGAAGCATAAATTGCAACTATTTTCTGAATGGAACTACTTGCAAAATATAAAGAAAGAATAAATTACACCCACCTAGACACCTCCCCGGCAACGATGCCAAAAATTGATGAGCCCTACTATTACAGCAATGATGCTGCAACTTCTAGGGCGACCAACTTTACTTTATCAACCAGGGGTTCGTACAAACTTGGAGGTGACAATGCTAGTAAATGAAGCAGTCTAATATTGTCACTTATCAATTTGGGTGATAGACCATTAGGGTTTTCCAAACCAATCTTCTATTGACAAGAAGGAGCTTGACTATTGACAATGAATGTAAAGTTATCTTTAATGCAGAAAGTAAATGCTTGCCTATTTTAGGAAAATGATAGTGTTGAATAGGAATTGCTATGAAATGACATGAAATGGCCTAGCCAAAAATTAACACACATTACTTGCAGAAGAGGCCTAATTAACCTTGCATACTATCATCTAGCTACTTGGACTAAGTAGGCATGGAAATTATCCTAACACTGCTATGACTGATGTATACATGCACTAGCTAAATAATACAGAAAAGAGTCTTTTTATTTCCCATTTAGAAATGTAAATTCTAATTTAAACAAGATGATATTTTGCAGGGGAGGAGGACATGGAAAATCTGGTCCAAAATGGCATCGATGGTTATGTAAGTCATGTTGAGGGCCTACCCTAGGCTCAACTCGTCATTTCTACCCAAAACAATCCAAAACAAGCCACTACAGGGTTTCCTATAGATACTATAGGATGTCTTGGTTTACTACAAAAAACTTGTTGAAGGCTATAGGAAGGTAGGGAAGGTGAAATGAAGTGTTGGGAATATTTCTGATGGTGGAATGAGGTATGGGAGAGGTGCACACTACCCAAAGATGAACCCAACTCTTCAGGATGGTTCGATTTGATCAAGGTGGCTGTCTACAGTGGATAAAAGACATAAATCTGAATTAGTGGTTGGTAGGCTTTGGAAGTAGGTGGAGAAGACTTAGATGAGGTTGGTGGAATGAGTTCCTCCCCACATATCAAAAACTCTTGCAACAACACATATTATTTTCTTCATTCATGCACAACTTTATGTAAATATGGAAAAGATGAGTTGAATTTGAGAAAATTGTTTTATTGATGGATAATGACTAAATGTATGAAATGAAAGACTTCTAGACTACAAAAAACTCAGGAAACCAAAATGACAATTGCAGGTGCTTCTAAGAAATTATGAATAATGATCTACTCAACAAGAAACTGTAAGCTATGCAACGATCAAAAGATAAATATGTTTTTGGGGTTGTGAGAGTGGAGCCCTCAAACCATGATCCCAAGAGCAAGATGAAGAAGAGGACAATGCCACAAGATTTTTTGAAGTATTTTCTTTCACTATTGTACCAATGATCTACTTCTTCAATTATTGGAAGTAAAAATAAACAATCATGCAAATACTTTAAAATTAACAAAGCAGAAATGACTTCAGTGGCTAACTATGATTCTAATCTAAAAATACATGTACAAAAAAAGGAACCTCTACTGCTAGGGTTGGGTCCTAACCCGAGGGCTTCAACCCTCTGATTCAAATCAGTGATGGATCAAGGAAAACCTTTTCATTATCATCAAAATGTCCAAAATAGCATAAGAATAATAGTCACAATATCTTAGCTCGAAATTACCTCTTGGCTACAATAAAAATTTGAATCCTAATGAGGCCCTTGACCTTCTTATTTAAACAAACTGAAGCTACCAAAAAATTCTTAAAAATTAGAGAGACTTGGCTCCCAAAATCTAGAATGACTTGTCTTCTTTGTCACTAGCTTGGCTTCCAACTCGGTTGGTTTAGCTACTTGTAACTCTGAGATGATGAGATCTGGTGGAGGAATCTTCGAATTATTGAGGACTTAAGGAGGGATACAAAATTTCCTAAAATCCCTCTTTCTTGTCCACTTCGAGTTCTTGCACTTAAATTAGCCCAAACATTGCTCCAAATCCCGCAATTAATGCACATTAGGCTACATGACATAACATCTCACCTTTACTCTTCTCACTAAGAAAATATAGTAAAATATGTAAAGAAATGTGAGAAAAGTTGATTTTAATAAGATGGAGACTGGCATTAATACCCATATAATTTACCTTTTGATGAGCCTCTTCATAAAAACTACTAGTTAACTAATTCAATATTTAGTTAATTGTTAAAGAAGGGAAAATTTGGTAAAAATTGATCCATTTGTACAATACTAATTCAACCTCCCCTCTTGGTATTGTCAAGCTTCCAACAATTGGGACTTCAACTCTTCATCCAACCTTAGGTTGGCATGTATTGTAACCTTTATTGTTGCAAATCACCCCCAAGCTAGACTCCGAAGCTTGAGGATGAATTCTCAAAGATATAAAACTAATACTGCCAACTGAAATAGGGTCTCCAAAATTTGATACACCTTTACCTACCAGCTAATCATGAAATCAAATATAATAAATAGGGATTTGTTTCCCTCGAGTGTTCTCAAAAGTTCTCCACCATTACACCACAAGGATTTTGACTCAGTCAACATCATCAATGAGGTTATTTACAAGTAGAGCCACAACTCGACTCCAGGAGAATAATTTCATTTTAGCAGGGGCAGGATCATCAATTGGATAAGCTATTGTAGGATCATAGGGATCTCTTCTCTAGATGGTTCACTAGTATTATCAATCTTGGTGGTTCATCATCCCCACAAGCACCTAAGCGTCTCTCTCTTAGCTAATAGGTTCATCAACCCACAAGCTTCCCATTTGGTCCATCAATACTTAAGAAAGGCACTCTCAATGGGTTCATCACCCTTAAGGAAATTGATTTATTTGTAGTTACTGGCCAACAAGCCCTCCTATGTTTCTTTAGCTAGCTCTTACTAATATGGTGGAGGTTCTCTTCCCAACTCCGGATGAAGATTAGGATGATGTCCAAATACACTACCATGACTAGCTAAAGGAATTTGTCAACTCGAAAGGCATGACCAACCATCTGAAATGGCCCTCCTTTGATTTGAAGGTAGTATTCTACACATCGAAGGGTTCGATTGGTACTTTGTGATAACCGTACTTCAAGTCATTATTGCTGAAATATTTGGCCCCCTTGGGCTGGTAAAAAAGGTATTCAATCTATGGGATTGGATACATATTCCTAACAATGATCTTATTCAACACCCGATAGTCAATACAGAGTCTCCAAGTCTCATCCTTCTTTTGTACCAACATGATTAGGCTCACACAGGGTGACAAACTTAACCTAATGTTCCCTTTCTGCAACATCTCTTGAATCTGCCTCTTGATTTCATCATTCTCCATAACGAAGTGTTGATAGATTGGCCTGTTTGGTAGTGATGTTCCCGGGGTGAGATCGATGGAGTGCTTGACCTGACAGTGTAGGGTTACCCCTGTGGGTGAGGTGAAGATGTCTCTATACTCTTCCACGACCTTGTCCATCTATTGCTTCCATGCGGAGGAGCCTTGTCTGGAGGTTGTGGATGTGGCCACAATATTATTCTTACCCTGAGGGTGAATCATAAGGAATATAAATTTCCTAGTATGGGAAATGATGTTACTACATTGCTTCATAAAGATCAAAGAGATGGCAGTAGGCTGTGCTACCTCTAGGATCCTGTATAAATTATTTCCCAAAGAAATAATAACAGTGCAAGGCCTAGAATCAGACACATCATGATGCTTCCACAAGTATGGTTGGCCTAATAATACATCACAAACTTCAAGAGGAGAAAAATCACACATTAAATCATTTGTGAAGGGATTGATTTTGTATGGAAGTCAACATTTCTTGTTGATGCGAAGATGTCATCCATAGTGAAGCCACCCGATGGTGTATGAATATGGGGGTGGTGTGGTTGGTAGGCCCAACTACTTCATAGAATCTACTGATATGAGGTTCTTTTGGCTTTCACTGTCAACAATGAACTGTAATGGGGAACCCTTCATCCACATATGTGAGTGGAAGAGTCACTCCCCCTCCTCTATATCTTCAGGCTCAATATTCTAGATCTTGGTGGTGGCAACGGTGACACTATGCTCCACGTAAATAATATTCTTTGCTTTGTCATTCTCCGTGTTGGGTTCTGACTCATATTTGGAACATGAATCTGACTCAGAAGCCTTTAGCTCGACCACCAGTGACTACTTGGCTCGACACTCACTTGTGTTGTGAGTGGGGCTCTTATGGAACTCACACCACTTTCTTGTGTCCTTATTTATCTCTGTGGCATTTTTAATTTCTTGCGGCTTTGACAAGTTATCATGGGTCACCCTGCCTTGTATTTTTCCTTTGTTATGCAGTTTGGGGGTGCCTTTCCCTTGCTTTGGATTTGTAGATCCAAAGTCTTACTTCCTCTATTTAAACTTCTGCTTGAGGTTAACAATGTATCTGTAGGCGGCGCCAAGCAAGGAGATTTTCAGGAACTCCATCTCATGTTGGATGTGTTTGTGTAGACAACCACAGTACTGGAGTACAAGATGCTGCTCAGAATCCTTAATACCAAACTTCATGCGAAGGGTGTGAAAATTATTTGTGAACTCTCGCACATCTTGGTCCCTTCCCTCCCGTATTGTGGTCCACTTTATATACTTATCTTTATATATTCTCACATGGTAATACTGCTCCTTGATGGTGTCTCAAAAAGTGTTCCAAGTGGGTGAAGCTGAAAATAGTGAGGGTTCCCTCTCGTCCTTCTACTCATAGTAGGTTTCCCACTAGTCATTTATGTGGGGGGCGACTTTGAGGAGTGAAAAAGTAACCATTTCCCTATTGTAAAAACCGTGAACCAAAAAATAACCTTCCAACATATTTAACCATCTATCTATGGTGTATGCATCTATTTGGCCTTCAAATATGCGGATGTCAGAGTTGACTTGTACATTGAAGGGAGTGATGCCTCTAGAGTGGCTGTTGGATGAAGGTGTGTCGCTTATGGGCATCTTTTGAAGGATCTGGGAAAATTTGTACATCATCGCATTCCTCTGTCCCTTGAGGGCTTCTTCAAGAAATATTTTGAAGGGATCTCCTTCTCCATCGTCTTTATTTTCTTCCACCATGGGAGGCCATCGAGGTTTGTGAGGCTGGTATTGCAAAGGTTCAACTAGTTCAATCCCTAACTCTTTATACCCTGACCTCGTTGGGGACATGAAAAGAAAAATAGAGAAAGAGCAGACTGCTCTAATATCATTGGTCCAGAATTATGCAGGAATACAACATAATACATATATAAACATAAACACAAGGATGAAATAGAAAGAAAACCTCATTTTATTAATATCAAGAATTGAAATATGCTTACATACATAATGGAAATAAACTATCTCAGGCGATGATAGCTTATCTCTGAGAAGACATGTGGTGGCTACATGCCTCTGAACTATGTTACAGTGAGGTTCAAATACCTATTTATTATTGAGAAACAATGGAAAACTCTAAACAACCAAAAACCTAACCCTAGGAGATGAAGCACCAAAACTATGGTCCCCATTGGGGTAAATTGGTACAACAATTTCCCGGGGTAGTAAATTTGGCATACTATCTCTGTTTGACGCACATGATACCTTGTATATAAATATCTATTCGAGGATTATAAAATTTGACTGAAAACGTCTTTCTAATAGTCACATTTTCCCATTTAAAAAAAATGTCATTTAGGGCCTCAAAATAGCTCCGGAAGTTTAAGGCTCGAAAAACTGTCAAAAATAGGAAATTGTGCTACAATTAAGGAAATTGAAAAACTAAAAGAAACAAAGGTGGGGGTCCAAGTGGAATAGATGGGTGGCCACCAATATCCACCTGAATCATCTACCCTGCAACGTGTATTTGAATATTGATTCAACTTTAAAGAATTACTAATAATTTTATGTAGCAAACTCAATAATATAGCCTTCCGAAGTGGTTTGAACTCAAAAAATAATAGCCATGGTTATCTCATTATCTAGCTAATATAAAGCAGGCAAATAAGTTGCGGTCTAGGTTTTGAATATTTGACAAAGGTTTTAAGTTCTCAATTTGATCTACAATCTACTCGACCAATGATATAGTTCATCGGGGAATTTACACCATAGGATTTCATACTGATCACATGCAAGTTCAACAAATAGGATCTCATCCCTAACCCAATCTAGGTTCTTCTGTCTCAAATAAGCCTACTAAAGGAAAAATGAATCGAGTTTCTCTACCCACCATTATTGAATGCTACTCTTGAGAATCCTAGTTAGCATTATTTAGAACCTCACATGATCTTCAAGAACCTGAAAATGGAACCATTTGTTAGCGGAAAAGTTTTATTGTGTGGACCCAAGGTTCCATCATAGGGTGCCAACAAAAGGATTCGTCGTAGTCTATCCTAATGCCAACATTTTCAATCCACCACAAAGGAGGAAGGTTTCATCTGAGGTGTGTCAATACTTTCAAGTGATATGTGGGGAATTTATAGAGTGGCAAGAATCATTTCATTAATTAAATTACACATCAATCCCATAATCATTCACATATCTGCAAATAACCCTCATGAAAGAGTAAATAGACAAATAACAAATAATTAATGGAGAACTTCAGAATATATGACACATTATCATTCATGAACACATATAGATAGAACCTTGCAACATTCTTCTTTATATTATCTTAGAGGACCAAGCCTTTACAATATAGATCTGCGAAAACTATGCAATATCTATTCAGAACTCCTTCGGGATTTACTAAATAGGACAAGATTACAACATAATACATAAGGAGACTCTAGTTATCATTATTATAGCATATTATTATGTTTCTATATCTCTCTCTACTGTAGCTCAACCTTTACAGGTATATCTAGATTTGTTCCTTTAATCTCATTTGTGCTCACTTGATTTGGTTTGAGTTAACCCCCTTGACAAAATCGAACTGATTGGTCCACTTTTCACTTGATTCTTTCAAATTTAGCTCCTCAATCCTTTTTCCACGGCCTTAATGAGTGCTAATGTAACTTCATTTTCAGCACTTGCCACTTTCTTCTTTCGTTGTCACTTTCTGGTTTATTTGACCATTTACTTTTCTTCTTATGTTGTTTGTCTCTACGACTCTTTTCTAGCAAAATTGATCAAAATTCTTCACAAAAATGAAGGACGCAACTAATGAACCTGAGTGTTGGAGCAAGGATGTTGTAAATCCTAGGGTGAGCAAATTTATTTTATCAACCCGAGGTTCATACAAACTTGGAGGTGGCAGTGTTGCATGCACAATAGATGCAACAATCTACTCTTGTCACTCTTCAATTGGGGCGATAGACCACTAGGGTTTTTTCAAGCAAATATTCTATTGACTAGAAGGAGGTTGACTACTGACAGTGAATGTAAAGCTATCTTTAATGCAGAAAGTAAATGCTTTCCTATTTTAGGAAAATGAAAGTGTTGAATGGGAAGTGCTATGAAATGACCTAGCTAAGAATTAACACACATTACTTGCAGAACATACTTACTTAAAATTGCATAATATCATCTAGTTGTATATGCTAAGTAGGCATGGACATTATCCTAACACTGCTATGTTTGATGTATGCATGCACTAGCTGAATACTGCAGAAAATAGTCTTTTGGTTTTCCATTTAGAAATGTAAATTCTAAGTTAAATAAGTTGATCTTTTGCATGGGAGGAAGGCATGGAAAATCTGGTCCAAAATGGCATTGAGGGGTATGGAAGTCAAGTTGAGGGCCTACCCTAGGCTTAGATCATCATTTCTTATCAAAACAGTGCAAAGCAGGTTGCTATAGGGTTTCCTATAGTTACCACAGGATATCCTAGTTACTACAAGATGTCCTAGTTTACTACATGAAACTTGTTGAAGGCTATAGGAAGGTAGGGAAGGTGAAATGAAGTGCTGGGAAGATGTATGATGGTGGAATGAGGTATGGGGGAGGTGCACACTACCCAAGGATCACCCCAACTCTTCAGGATAGTTGGATTTGCTCAAGGTGGATGTTCACAGTGGTTACAAAACAAAAATATGAATTCGTGGTTGGTAGGCTTTGGAAGTAGGTGGAGAAGACTTAGATGAGGCTGGAGGAATGAGTTCCTCCCTGCAGATCAACAACTCCTACAACAACAAATATTATTTTCTTCATTCATGCACAACTTTATGTAAATGTGGAAAAGATGAGTTTAATTTGAGAAAATTGTTTCGCTAATGGCTAATGACTAAATCTATGAAATGAAAGACTTATAGACTACATCAAACTCAGGAAACCAAAATGACAATTGTAAGTGCTTCTAAGAATTTATGAATTGTAATCTACTCAACAAGAAATCCGAAGCTACGCAACGTTCAAAAGATAAATCTGTTTTTGGGGCTATGAGAGTGGGGCCCTCAAACCATGATCCCACGTGGGAGATGAGGAAGAGGCCTATACCACAAGTGTTTCTAAAGTATTTTCTTTCACTATTGTACCACTTATCTACTTCTTCAATTAATGGAAGAAAAACTAAACAATCACTAAAATACTTGTAAATTAACAAAGCATAAATAACTTTAGCAACTAACTATGATTCTAACCTAAGAATACATGTACAAAAAGAGGAATCTCTGCTGCTAGGGTTGGACCTTAACCCAAGAGCTTCATCCCTTTGAGTCAACTCAGTGCTAGATCAAGGAAAACCCTTTCATTATCATCAAAATATCAAAAACAACATAAGAATAACAATCACAATATCTTAGATCGAAATTGCCTCTTGGCTATAGTAAAAAGTTGAATCCTAATGAGGCCCTCGGCCTTCTTATTTATACAAATTGAAGCTACCAACAAATCCCTGAAAATTAGGGAGACTTGTCTTCAATGTCACTGGCTTAACTACCAATGAACTCAATTGGATTGGCTGTTTGTAACTCCAAGCTAATGAGATATGGTGGAGTAATATTCGAGTGATTGAGGAGTTAAGGAAGGAGACCAAATCTCCTAAAATCCCTCTTGTATGTCCAATTTGCATTCCTGCTCTTAAATTAGCCCAAAAATTGCTCCAAATCTTGCAATTAATGCACATTAGGCCACATGACATAACATCTCACCTTTACTCTTCTCACTAAGAAAAATATAATAAAATATGAAAAGGAATGTGAGAAAAGTTGATTTTAATAAGATGGAGAGTGGCATTAAGACCCATATAATTTACCTATTGATGAGCCTCATTACCAACACTACTAGTTAACAAATGCAAGATTTAGTTAATTGTTAAAGATGGGAAAATTTGGTATAATTGATCCATTCGTACAATACTAATTCAACCTCCCCTCTCGGTATTGTCAAGCTTCTAAAAATTGGGACTTCAACTCTTCACCCAACCTTAGGTTGGCATGTATTGTAACCTTTATTGTTGCTAATCACCCGCAAGCTAGACTCTAGAGCTTGAGGAGGAATTCTCAAAGGTATAAAACCAATACTATCAACTAAAATAGGGTCTCCAAAAGTCGATCCACCTTTATCCACCTGCTAATCAGGAAATCAAATACAATAAAAAGGGATTTGTTTCCCTCAGGTGTTCTCAATAGTTCTCCACCATTACACCACAAGGATTTTGCCATAGTGAACATCATCACTGGGGTTATTTACAAGTAGATCCACAACTTGATTCTAGGGGAATAATTTCATTTTAGCAAGGGTAGGTTCATCAATTGGTTAAGCTATTGTAGCAGCATAGGGATCACTTCTCCAGATGGTTCACCAATATTATCAGTCTTGGTGGTTCATCATCTGCACAAGCACCTAAGTGTCTCTCTCCTGGCTAATAGGTTCATTAACCCACAATCTTCCCATTTGGTTCATTAGTCCTTAAGTAAGCCACTCTCAGTGGGTTCATCACCCTTAAGGAAAGGCATTTCTCTATAATTCTTATCCAAATAGCCCTCTTAGGTTTCTTTAGCTAGATGCAACCAAAGTGAAATATCCCTCCCTTTGCACTCTCTCCACGTTCCCTCTCTCTTTTCTGATTCTTGTTCCTCCCTAGAGTTATCCTTCCCCCCCCCTTTTATTTCTAACTCTCTACCCAAGAAGTCTTTTCTTGAATCTCACTACCACTGTTACATTTGTATCATGGTTTGCGTGGATGGATGCTCACACTCTTTCCCACACCTTTCTAGTCTTCGTCTAGTGGTTCTATTATGGAGTGTGGTCATGGGGAGTTTTTATTCTAGCTCCCTACACCACTCTTATAAATTTTCCTTGGAATCCTCCTTCTACTAGCATAGTTCATCTGATATTCATTTATTTTCCTTTTTTCTTGTCAAAATTCCGAATTAGGGACATGGGCATGTCCTTATTTTCCAACCATATTAAAAAAAACACAATCAACGTGTTAAAATCACACTATTTAGCCTCCATGATAGGCATTTAATTTTTTTATGCCTTCTCCATTTCCCAAAGAAATCTCCCTCCCCAAGCTCTGAAATATGTGTCCCAGTTTTTCAATCATTTTTAATTATAACAAAATGATTTTAAATATTTACATTGCGGGGAAAACAACTAGGGGTTGTCACAATCATTGTCAAATTTGAACCCCATTATGAAATTTGGATATTTATTATTATATATTATATATATATATATTATATATATATATATATATATATATATATATATATATATATATATTTATATATATATATATTAAATATATATATATATATATATGATGATGATGGTGGTGGTGGTTAACATCCACTGAGACCAAATTGGTCTATCGGACCTACAATTTTCTTAGTTTTTAATTGTCTGGCTCCTCGTCTTTCTTGGCGATATTGGTGCTGCAACTTTCTTTTTATTTCCCTATGGTCTTCCAACTTCCTTTATCTTGCATCTCCTTCATCTCTTCTAGTTCTTGGGACATCGGTGTCCTTTTGAAGATAGTCGGAGAAGAAGTTTGCTCTAGGAGATCTGCTTTGCTATTAATTAAAGATTTATTTTGTGTGGTATTCCAATCCTCACAACTTGAGGGGTTGTCGAGTTGGGTGGGCCTTTCCCCCTACTTGTTTTGAGAGTTGTTTCTTTCTTGCCTGATTTCTTGTGATTAATAGTTTTCTCGAGAGTATTCTTTTTTGATGACAGTGTAGTGTTCTTTTTGTGCTCCTTCCCACCATGTAGATCTGTGTTAATTTTTTCTAGCATTTTTCTGGGAGGCTTTTGGGTAATTTTTGGCTAGATGACTTGTCTCAAAGTAGGATCGACATCTGAAGAGGACACTCTCATAATTGAGTTTCTAGTTCCACACATAGTCTTTACTTAGGTTTATTTCAGCTAGGAATTCGACGTTGAAGTCCATTTCCACACAGATGCGTGCATAGGTGGTTCTGGCATATTCCTCTATTTCTGGGCACCTACAGTAAAATTTCCCAATTGCATTTCCAATGGCTTTTAGCGAGGATAAATTTCAAAGATGCAAGGGTAGGTTTGGCAACTTCACCCAAACTGGTTCTGAGGTTATGCCTGTTGTTGAGGGATCAAATGATGAGTTCCATGGCTTCATGAATAAGCTTAAGTTTTCCCAAAACCAAGGGCCAGAATCTAGAATGCATTGTCTGCTTTCAGAGTTTTCAAAATCTACTATAAAGAAACCCCTAGCATAGGGGTAGGTATTAATTGCATCAGAGATGATAGGCTTCCATACCTCTGAGATCCAACTGTGGAGAGCTATCAACCGCAACCAAAAACCATTGAACTGGCAGATTAGGGCACTTTCAAAAAACTTCAGAGCCTCATCGATTGAGGCCTAAACCACCTGGACAGTGGGAGTTGGGGCTTCACTAGCAATATGGGCAGGAGATTTCCCCCAGAAGTGGACGGAGCTGAGCCAGTAGCTATTTTTGTGAAGCTGGGAGCCATCTGGAGCAGAAGATACAAGACCACAAAAGATCAGAAGATTCGAAGATGTGAAGACTGCAGAAGCTAGAAGATCGAGCAGAAAGATCAAATGATCCGAAGACGACAGAGGATCCGAAGACCGTAGAAGCTAGACCATTGATAAACAACTCAAGCCCTATCGGAAGATCCGAAGATCAGAAGACTGCAGAAGCTAGAAGATCTGGCAGAAGATCCGATGATCAGAAGACCAGAAAAGATCCGATCTGAAGACCACAAAAGCTATCTCGTAGAAGATCCGATCCAAATACCACAAAAGTTATCCCGCAAAAGATCTAACCCAAAGAAGACTGCAGAAGACCACAGAAGATCTGATCCCATAGAAGACTGTAGAAGATCTAATCAACACCTGCTGGTGTAGGCCATGTCAGAATAAGAACCAATGTTAAAATATATGGAGGGCCAAAAGAAAAAGTTACAAAAGCTGGAAGGAAGTGGACCTTGGGCAAAAGAATACAGATTCGGTGGAAATTTTTGTATGCGTCGTGTTCAAGAAGGGCGGCAGAAGCCAATCATGTAGGAAGCCAAAAAGTCCCCAGTTTCAGTACGATCTGCAGAGTTATGCCCTCAATTTTGAGGACAAAGTAACCGAATGGTGAATCAAATATGTGTATTATAGATATTGTTCATATATATATATGAACAATATGTATAATACACATATTTGATCAACATAGAAGCCACACAAATTTCATAAACAAGTTCTGAGTTATATGATTGTTCTAATTATTGAGAATGATAGTAGGGGAGTGAATGTATGTATTGATGACATGAAATATAATGTATGTGAGTAATGGAGGAGGGAAACAAATTGTAATGCCAAGGGGTAATGCACATGTTGAAATTGATCAATGAAGTGAATTGTGGAAATACTAGAAATAACCACTAAAATTGGGTTCACAAGGTTATATTTCAAGGGAAAACTAATACAACAAACAACGGCTCAATACTCATAATGATATTTTTTCAAGAAACAAGGACATGTTATTCTTACATATAAAGACTTGGTGAATATATAATGTATATAGTTGGCGAATAATAACACCTAGTTCCCAATGTGTTAACTATGTGTGTTTCATATTATTGCTAACAACACAAATTTCTTGATACACTGATCCACTTTTTATGAATACTGACCAAAAGTTAGCTTTGTCTTCTTGGGTCAGAGACCCAAAGGTCTCAAGGACCATGCATTCATTTGCAATGCTTAGGACATATCTTGGTAATGGGAATTGTTCATGAGGGTGCAAAATAATGTGACAACTAAAGTGAGGGAACATTAGGCAAATTTTATAGGTACCAAGTAATATGAGACATGCAAATAGTTCAATTTCTAGCTAAAGGAATTGCTAAGAAACTCAACTTCCAGTAATACATAAGCATTCTTTCTATGGAAGTTTGACAATATTAATGTATTTCTTTTCAAGGAAACTCCTTTGGGCCCAAGACCAAAAAGTCTCAAGTGCCAAGGTTTTGGTATTGTTAGGTACAAATATATAATGAAATTCAGTCTATTTGATACAATTTAATATATGAACCATAGATCATATAGTAAGGGATTTATTGGAAACTAAGTGGTCCTGAAGTGCATGAAGAAATTCTTGTGAATCAAATGTCAACATAGTGTAAAGGATAACTCAGATACAATGACTTTGTAATCAATAAAATAAACAAAGGACCCACTATTTGTGTGAGTAATGTGAGTATAGGAGATGGAATTGTTGTGCATTGAAGGTTGAGACATGCACTTGAATTTTAGATACCAAATGCTTTTACTTTGATGATATCAAGTACTATTTAAGAGGAGATTGATTCTCTATCTTGTTGATTTTCTAGAACCAAACCTCAATATAGCTTTGATGCCCTTGGTTCTCTTGCTAATCTAGATCATTATTCATGTCTTATTCTACCATGACTTTCAAATCTCCCTCTTTTTTCATATTATTTTCTTGAACACATGGAGGATCTGATGATAAACATGAGGGAAAATTTTCAATCTCTGATTCTGATGTCTTCTCTTCATTAAGTGTAGCCCATGAAGGCGTTGGTATTCTCATTTGAATATTATTTTTATGAATGTTTTCATTCAATGACATCAAGAGAATATCCTTTTTGCAATACTCTTCCTGATTTAATATGAATACCATTGAGATCAAGAGGAGATGTTAGGAAGTGTTGTACCTCAGCATTATAAGTGGGCTGAGCTACTTCCTTGCCTGGGTTTGGAATTGGTGGTACATGTAGTTGAGTGGGAGTGGATATTTGAGATGGATCTGGTTTGGGTTGTGGTTGTGGTGGAGGTGGATGGTAGAAATAGCATGGAGTTAGGTAGGGAGGATATTGTGAAAAATATTGAGGATATTTTGGATTTATCCCATAAGTTTCTTGCCAACCTTGTTGCCAAGATTGGTTTTGGGGTTGATATGGCCAAGGTTTCCAAGGAAAGGGTGTGTTACAATTACTTTGAGATGTATGTGCATAACTTTGAAATTATGAATTAGGTTCTTGCATCATAATAAGTTGACTAGGCTGCCATGGTCCATTTGGAGCTACATAACATAGCTACTTTGGTGATTGACTTGCTCCATTTTCCTTTTGATAAATTTTGTTCAACATTGGCAATGATAAGAAATATTTAGCATCATGTGATTCTGCATGGACAACACAAATATCATAATCTTATTTTTCCTCATCTTGCATTCTTAACATTTCTATTTGTTCACTTAGATTTCCAAAAATTTCTGTTTTAAAGTCATCAAACAAATTTGCAAGTTTAGCTGGACTTACCAATATTGATGCTGATTTACTTACTCTTGCCCTTCTTCTTGATATGTTTTTTCATGTTTCACAAATCTCTTCAAATTATAATGGGTATACATCACCTCTATTCATGATATCAAGGAGATCAATGCACTCATCCCTAATTGTTCTAAGTAAGAGGAGTTTAAGTGTGTCAGATCCTAAATGATGTAATTTTCCCCTCTTAATATTATACATGAACCTCTCTATTAGATCCCCAAGAATCTTATCTTCTTTTTTATTCATTCTAAATTTTCCTTCTTTAAGATAACAATATTTATATTTTTCTAGAAATACCTTTTGCATATCATTCCATTATCTTATTGAATTAGTCCCTAAACTCATGAACCATTTAAGAGCTCTATCCTTCAATTTTTCCAGAAACAATCTCAAATTTTGAGTGTTTAGTAAGTAACCATAAGATCTAAAAAGTATTTCAATTTCAAAGAGAAAGGTTTCTAGAAGTTGGGAAGGAAATATGGAGGGATGTTCTTCATATTGACGCTGACATTAGTATCTTGAATGGGAAATCCAAGAGGATATTCTTCATTATTATCATCTCCATCCATTTCTTCTATCTTCTATGCCACCCCTTCTTCTTCTACCTACACAAGTGGATGGTGATTTGGTTCTTACTATACCACGGGGGGGGGGGGGGGTGGGTGTGTGTGGTTTGGTGTTGGAGAATTGTTTTTAAATTTGTTTTTTGAATAAGAATGCTAATACAATGCAATTTTCTAAATATGCCTCATGAAATTTTTGTTCTTGCAAAAAGTAAAAGAAATGAATCATCTATGGTAGAAAACAATGCATACTTTGACACCTCCCCAGAAACCGTGCCAAGAAGTGATGAGCCCCATTATTTCAACAAGAATATTGTAACTCCCAAGGCTACCAACTTAAATTATCAACCTGGTGTTCGTACAAACTTAAGAGGTATCGACACTATATGTGCAGCACACAATGTGTCATTCTTTTGTTAATATGATGTAATGGAGTTAATTTCATGAAATAAAAGCCTAAACTAACTGCATAAATGGAAATTTTACTTTGAAAATAAATTAATCCTAGGCAATAACAACAATTTGTAATTGAAATTCTAAGAGCATGAATTGAAATAAATAGGCCTAATCTACTTTCTAAAAAGGCATGTCCTAATTGATGTTTATTCTTTCTCAATCATGGATTTAGAGCCTAGGGGTTATGATTCAAGCCAAAGAGATAAAAGCCAATATTTTAGAGAAAATCTGGTCAAGTTTACACGTGCTACATGAGTGCTACGGGAGGTTGCTATATGCGAAATAGAATTGCTACAGGCGAAACATAATTGCTACATGAGGAGATAATTCACTGAATTATCAATAAAATCAAATGAAAATTGTATGGTACATTTTATTATTATTAATTAGGATGTCTTAGGACTTCATTCCAAGTGGAATCACTCCAAAATACTGTTGTTAGCATGTGCTAAAAAATAGCATAAAATTACTACTCTAAAAACTAGAAATTCAAGAACTAGTGAGCTAGTTAAGCTATCAAATGCCTATCCTAATCAAGTGAAAATGAATTGGGGTAAATGTTTCTATTAACTTGAATGTTTTCATTATCTAATACAAGTTGAATCAACTCAATTGAAGCAGATTAACATGTTTTAAAAAATAGCAGAAAATTACTACTTTTTGCTACAAGGGACTTCCATATTTTTAGATTTGTGAACTAGTAAACCAATCCAAGTAGCTCAATGATGAATATGAATTTTAAAATATATTATAAGGATGAATAATGCTTGTGAATCTGAAAATAAAATACAGAAAAACCCCACTTCAATCTTTTAACCCAATCCTACAACAAAAGAAACATCATACTAACTACAGAAATAGGAAAAACAAGAATAAGAGATGTATGTGAATAAGAAGTGAAAAGAAGAAATACAAATTGTACAAAAGGCTCTAAGGCTCCTAGGATGGCCAAGCCCAAGGATAATAAGATTCATATGAATGATAACAAGCTTTAGAAGCTAAAAATGGCACCAGATTTCACTATCTGAATCAATCCAAGTACATCCTTGCTAGAAATGAAAGTGGAGCTGCAAAAATACAAGTTTTATCCACAAGAAGACTAATAAATACATGCTTCTAGAGGAAAATTCGAATTGGTACTTATACAAAATGATTAGAAAGCATTCTCCTTTAAATAAAGAATCCTTCCCCTCCAAAATCCCTCAAAAAGTGGATCTTGTTCCCAACACTAGGAATCTACATTAAATGACAAGGAATACATTCCTAGATTTTCTCAATCACTGGAGCTCCAGAAATTGTCAATGATTTCATGATACTTTGTTCATTTATTATTAAATATTGATCCTCTTGGAGTAAGGAGAAAGTCCCTAGATTATCTCCTCCTCCAAATCTTCATAATCTGCCTAATATTCTAACAATATTCTACAAAAATAAATAATATTAGGCACAAAATACGCAATCATCCCTAAACCTTCCTAAGAACATATTAAAGAAAAAAAACATTATTAATTGTATAAGGAGAGGTTTAGTATAGCCTTAAAGTGCCTAAGAAAGGTTATATGGGCCTTAATCTGTGTTTAATTTAGAGGCCCATCATACCCCCTTACTGAAAATATTGCTCATTCTCTAAGAAAACTATCCATCTTCTTTCCTTGTTGTTCTTCATGCATGCTAGCCTATTTCATTCTTCGTTTTTTTGTCCATGTGTTGTTCCTCCTACTTCTCTTCTTGCTACTCTTCTATTTTCATTTCTTCCCCAATATTAGTTTCCCATGGAACTTCTAATGTAGGTTTAGGATGATTTTTTCTCTTAGGTGATTCTTCAATTGTATTGGTTTCTATTTGTGAGGGAAACACCTTGCTTTTGGCTTGTATCCTTGGTATTTCTATGGCACTTCTCCTTGTGAAAATAAGGATTTCTTGGCATCCATTACTAATGGAATTCTCGTTGAAGCCCAAACATGTTATTGCTGATACAAATTATTGGCCATGGCACATCATATTATCCATCAAATTCTTATGAACACCCTTAAGTAGCAATATAAATTCTCTTTTCTCATTAAATTCTAGAGTTGAAAACACTTAAGAGAGAGTTATTTCTTCTTACAGAGGGAGAAACACTAG
Source organism: Pinus taeda (assembly GCA_000404065.3). Lineage (NCBI taxonomy): Eukaryota > Viridiplantae > Streptophyta > Pinopsida > Pinales > Pinaceae > Pinus > Pinus taeda. The sequence goes on from APFE030624581.1 coordinate 87,608, forward strand.
TCAATAAACTAAAGACAAAGAAATAAATGATGTGATGACCAAACTGGTGACTTGAATACCTTTTAGCCTTGGAGAATTTACCATGTCTGTAGCAAATAATTTGTAGCTTTGTTGTGTTTCTTTGTAGCTTGTAGAAATTAACTAATCATTATCCAACACCCTAGTGGAATTTTTTTTTGTCTTTTAGCCCCATGTTAACTTCTTGCAACTGTGTCTATCTCCTGTAGCAACTTCGTTCCTTCCTTTAGAAAATTTGTCCTTTCTGTAGTAAATATGTTCTTCCTCTAGTAGTTATGTTACTCCTATAGCAGCTTTATTTTCTCTTGTAGCAACCAACCCAAATCTTGTAGCAGCTACTCCTTGCATGCCAAGAGGTGGTGGGTCCACCTTTTTATTCTTTTATTGATTTTTTTCAATTTTTTTTCTCTTTTTTTCATTGCATGCAAAATAAACTCAAAGTGCTTTCAATTAACTGAGTTGGCCTCCAACTAATTTTTGAACTCCATGATAACATCCCACTTTATTATGTCTTTTTTCACTTTTGCCTCATTTATCTCCCACATGTGTGGTTGTCCTTTGGAGAAACATTAAGTGCCTTGCTAGATAATATCGAGGCTTCTTGGTATTAATTTTGGATATAAATGACCTTTCCTTCTCACACTTTTAATGTTTTCTCAAGGGAGTTTCATAAATGTGCCTTACCATGAGTGTTTTTTTGTGTGCAGGATGTTGTTGTAGTTATGGAGGTTGCCTTTGATGATCTTAACGTTGCATGTGATAATGTGTTGGAGGTCCTCTAGGTTTTATTCTTGTTGTTTTTACTCTGCTCCTGATATTCTCTTGATGTGAATGTTGTAGCTGATAATATGTCATTTCTAAACAAAGGTAAGGTTGTTGTGCATGTCTTCTGTAATTTCTTGAGAAAGATACGTATTTTTTTAATGTTATCTTGTTGGCTGATGCTTGGTGATGTAGGTTTTTCCTTCATGCATACGTTCTTTGGATTTGATTTTGTTATTTGCTGAGTGATCAAGAATATTGTAGAAACTAACATAAGGTCTTGTTGTTGCTTGAGGATCTAAGTTATCATCTCCAAATTCTCCATGGTGGCTGATTCCTGGATCTAGAACTCTAGCTATGGTCTGGGAAAGGATGTGGAGACTATTACGGGACTGTGTGTGTTCCTGTAGAAGTCACATATACCCTACTATGATCATAATTTCCTTCAAGTTATTCCTTTAAAAATATTGATAATTCATGAGTAATCTATTGACAAGGATCATAGGCCTTTTTTGTCGTGGGAAGGATAGAAGAAGGGGTGAAAATGGGTTCTTTTCATGGATAGCGATGAAAATGAGAGTGAAGAAGAGGTAAAGTGGTGTGGAAAATGAATGATGAGGCTATGGTAGACCTATCTCAACATTTCCTAAAAAATATGTGACCTTTTGGCGTCTTTCTCCAATTAGATCTGCCTCCTATAACAATTTTGGTCCCTCCTATATCGTTTCATGATAACCTCCTATAGCATAATTGTTTTATCCATATCTCTCAAATGATAAATTGGATTGACCTAAATTTTTTTGAGCATGTTTCCATAATACTTATGCACCTCCCCATAAAAAACCTTGCCCAATGGATGCACGAATCACAAGAAAAATAAAAAATGGTTGTAGGCGATGGAGGCCGATTTATTGAAACGTGTGCACTAGAATTTTCTGAAATTGTTTGAGCATGTTACCATCATCCATATGCATCTCCCTATGAAACATCTCGACCAATGGAAATATAGTTTTCAAGATATGATAAAACAATTTTATTTTCTATGTATTTTGGCCTCCTGTAGTAAAACATAACCCTTCTGTAGCATTTTAGGACAGGGAGGAAAATGCATGAGAAAGGATTAGGAATGATGGGTGGATGTCAGAAATGGATGAGGGTGATGGATTGACATGGACTTGGTCCTCTTGGAGCATCTGAGTAAAGGAGGAGAAAGCCCACGTTTGACTTCCTTTAACTAGATTTTCGACCAACTTTTTCTTTTGGCGCTAACTTGTTTTTGTTGCTTGCAAAGGTTGGAGAGCACCTACATTCATCAGAGAGAGATACATGGAGAAAATTTATTTATTTATTTATTTATTTTTTTTGGCCTACTAGCCACCCCAATGAGGTTTTCAACTAATAGGCCTGCCTAGGCACCTCAAAGGAGGTTTTCACCTAGGATCTTTTATTTTTCTCCTTTTTCTCTTTTTCATGGAGGTTTTCAAACAATGAGCCAATATTAGGTGCCTCAAATGAGGTTTTCAATGGGGATTTTATTTTTCCCCTTATTTTTTCATTTTTTTTTATTTCTTTTCTATCCTACTCTACTTGAAAAAACAAAATATTTTTCAAGTATAGGAATACTTCCAATGGAGCCATGTGCACATCAAGATGATAAATAAAATCACGTGTAGGATCGAAATATATGCTTTGACATGTACCTAGATTTTAGAGACCAAATGCTTTTACTTTAACGATATCAAGTATCGTTGAAGAAGAGAGTGATGCTCGATATTGTTTATTTTCTAGAACCAAACCTCAATATAGATTTTATGCCCTTGGTTCACTTGCTTATTTGGATCATTCTTCATGTCTTCTTCTACCATGATATTCAAATCTTTCTTCTTTTGCAGATTATTCTCTTGAACACGTGGAGGATCTAATTGTAAACATGAGGGAACTTTCTCAATCTCTGATTCGGATGTCTACTCTTCATCAAGTGTAGCCCATGATTATTTGGTCTTCTCATTTGAACCTTCTTTTTCTGAATGTTTTCCTTCAATGACTTCAAGATAATCTCCTTTTTTCAATACTCTTCCTGAGTTAAGATGAATACCATTGAGATCAAAAGGAGATGTTAGGAAGTGTTGTACCTTAACATTGTAAGTGTGTTGAGCTACTTCTTTGTGTGGGTTTGGAAATGGTGGTACATGTAGTTGAGTGGGAGTGGATATTTGAGATGGATGTGGTTGGTGTTGTGGTTGTGGTGGAGGTGGATGGTAGGGGTAACATGGAATTAGGTATGGAGGATATTGTGGATTTCTCCCATAAGTTTCTTGCCAACCTTGTTTCTAAGATTGGTTTTGGGGTTGAGATGGCCAAGGTTTCTAAGGAAAGAATGTGTTGCAATTATTTTGAGATGGATGTGCATAACCATAAAATTATGAATTAGGTTCTTGCATCATACTAGGTTGACTAGGCTGCCATGGTCCTCTTGGAGCTACATAACATAGTTGCTTCGATGATTGACTTTCTCCATTGTCCTCTTGGTAAACTTCCTTCAACCTTGGTAATGGTGGGAAATATTTAACGACATGTGATTCTGAATGGACAACACAAATATCAACATATTCCTTTTCCTCATATTCCGTTCTTTACATTTCTACTTGTTCACTTGGATTTCCAACAATTTCTGTTTTAAAGTCATCAAACAAATTTCCAAGTTTAGTTGGAGTTACAAATCTTGACAACGATTTTCTTACTCTTGCCCTTCCTCTTGATATGTGTTTGCATGTTTCACAAATTTCTTCAAATGATAATTGGTATACATCACCTCTACTCATGAGATCAAGGAGATCAATCCACTCATCCCTAATTGTTCTAAGTAAGGGGGTTTTTAGTGCCTCAGATCCTAAATGATGTAATTTTCCCCTCTTAACATTATGCATGAACCTCTCTATTAGATCCTCAAAACTCTCATCTTATTTTTGATCCATTCTAAATATTTCTTCTTTAAGATCGTGATATTTGTATTTTGTAGTAATATATTTTTCATATCATTCCATGATCTTATTGAATTAGTCTCTAAACTCATGAACCATTTAATAGCTCTATCATTCCATGTTGCTGGAAAAAAATCTCAACTTTCGTGTGTTTAGTAAATAACCATAAGCTCTATAAATGATTTCAAATTCAAAGAGAAAGGTTTACAGATCCTCCGACTTCATACCATGGAATTTTTGTAGGAAAGATGGAGGGATTTTCTTCATATGAACAATGACATCAATATCTTGAATGTGAAACACAAGAGGATATTATTAATTATTATCATATTCATCCATTTCTTCTATCTTACTTTCCACCTCTTCTTCTTCTACCTGCAAAATTGGATGGTGATGTGGTTCTTACTGCACCACGTGATCAAATGGGGGGGGGGGGTGTTCGTGTTGGTGTTGGAGAAGTATTTTTAAATTTCCTTTTTGAATAAGAATGATAATGCAATGCATTTTTTTTGTTTTTGAAATGAAATATGCCTAATAAAATTTTTTTTCTTGTAGAAAGTAAAAGAGATGAATCAACTATGATAGAAAACAATTCATACTTTGACACCTCCCTGACAATGGTGCCAAAAAATGATGAGCCCTAGTATTGCAACAAGAATGTTGCAACTCCCAAGGCTACCAACTTAAATTATCAACCTTGGATTCATACAAACTTAAGAGGTGTCGACACTATATGTGTAGCATACAATGTGTATTTCTTTCATTGATATGATGTAATGGAGCGAATTTCATGAAATCAAAGCCTAAACCAATTGCAGAAATGAAAATGTTACTTTGAAAAGAAATTAATCCTAGGAAAGAACAACAACTTGTACTTGAAATCCTAAGAGCATGAATTCAAATAAATAGCCTAATTGGTGTTTATTCTTCCTCAATCACGGATTTAGAGCCTAGGGGTTATGATTCAAGCCTAAGAGACAAAAAACAAGATTTTGGAGAAAATATGGTCAAATTTATACGTGCTACAAGAGTGCTACGGGAGGTTGCTACATGCGAACATAATTGCCACAAATGAAACAAAATTTCTAAAGGAGGAGATAATTCACCAAATGACAAAGAAAATAAAACTAAAATGGGATGTGACAGGTTTATTTATTAAGTGAGATGTATTAGGACTCCATTCCAAGTGGAATCACTCCAAAATACCCCTACTAACATGTGCTAAGAAGTAACATAAAATTACTACTCTAAAAACTAGATATTTAAGAACTAGTGAGCTAGTTAACCTAATCAAGTGAAAAATCATTGGGGTAATTTTTTTTATTAACTTGAATGTTTTTATGACCTAATACAAGTGGAATCAACTCAATTGAATATCATTAACATGTCCTAAAAAATAACAAAAAATTACTACTTTTTGCTACAAGGAACTTCCATAAATTTTAGATTTGTGAACTAGTAAACCAATCTAAGTAGCTCAATGATGAATATGACTTTTAAAATATATTATAAGGATGAATAATGCTTTTGATTCTATAAATAACCTGAAAAAACTCACTTCAATAATTTAACCCAATCCTAGAGAAAAATAAGCATCACTACTAAATACAGAAATATGAAAAACAAGAATAAGAGATGTATATGAATAAGAAGTGAAAAGAAGAAAGAAAAATTGTACAAAAGGCTCTGAGGCTCCTAGAATGGAAAACCCCAAGGATAATCAGATTAATATGAATGATAAAAAGCTTTAGAAGCTAAAAATGACACCAAACTTCATTATTTGAATCAATCCAAGTATATCCCTGCTAGAAATGAAAGTGGAGGTGCAAAAATACAAGTTTTCTCCACAAGAAGACTAAGAAATACATGCGTTTAGAGAAAAATTTGAATTGGTACTTACAAAAAATGATGAAGAAGCATTATCCTAGAAAGGAGGAATATTTCCCCTCCAAAATTCCTCAAATAGTGGATTTGGTTCCCAACACTAGGAATCTACATTAAATGACAGGGAACACTTTCCTAGATTTTCTCAATCACTGGTGCTCCATAATTTGTCAATGATTTTATGATATTTTGTTACTTTATTATCCAATATTGATCCTCTTGAAGCAGGGATAAAGTTCCTAGATTATATCCTCCACAAAATCGTCATAATCTACCCAATATTCTCACAATATTCTACAAAAATAAATAATATTAAGCACATAATAAGAAATCATCTCTAAACCTTCCTAAGAACATATTAAAGAAAAAAAACATTATTCAATGTAGAAGGAGAGGTTTAATATAGCCTTCAAGTTCCTAAGAAAGGTTAGATGGGCCTTAATTTGTGTCTGATTTAGAGGCCTATCAATAAGCAACTCTGATAATTAATATATCTACTGTCATTCCATAAAAAGAACTAGAGAGAATTCAAACCTTGTATCCATGCAATTTTATGTGATGATAATTTATTTTTGAGAGTTCCAGAGCTCTTGTTTCTTGGTACTTCTTATCTAGGGTTGATACAGGTGTTCCTCAATGTTTTATTTTACAACAATAACCACTTTTAAACACCTGTATTATCTAAAGTTTTTGCAAAGTAGTGGCTTGTTCATCAGAGTTGCATTATGTCCATCTAGTTATGGAACTGACAAGTCATAATTCTAACGTGTTACATTAACTACTTACCCAACTTCACATCCCCACACATATCCATTAAATCTTGACTACATATCAGAAGGAGGATACATAGATGAGTCCATAAAAATGTAAAGCCTTACATTCACATGACTTGTGAGAGTATTCTTCCATGTTGATTGTTGTGACATCCCCTGTAGGTTAACTTCCCCTTGTAAACATTGTAATAATTCCTTTTAATTATCTAATTGTAAAATTTAAAAAGGGCCTGAGAAAAGGGACACAGATTCTATTGCTTGAGAAGGTAAATTTCATGAGGATTTGGTTATTTTAAATATTAGTCATGGATTGATTGAGTGGTCTTTAATGGGATGAATGCTTATTAAATTCAGTTGAAAATGAAGGGAAGGCCCATGCATATTTTTGGAATAATTGCAACCAAGAAAGGGAAAAAAAAATTAATAAAGAATATGGGCCCCAATTCCCAATGAAGTTAGTCCATGTAGACCACAAAAGATGGATGTTTGTTTGTGTGATACATGGCCAGAGGAGGAGGAGGGGAGACACACTCTTGCATAGTTAGAACAAATGAGAAGTGGATATCGAAGTAGGGTGAAGAAGGGTATTTTCCTTTTCTATCTTAGGAAAGCATAATAGAGGATTAGGTGGGATTTGCATATGCATAGGTAGAGAGGAAAGGAACAGAAAATGGGAGGTAGAGAATCTCTTGGTGACCAAGCATATTCACTGAGAGGGCAAAGAAAAAGTTAGCAACTCTAAGAGAATTCATGGAGAAGGGAAGCACTCTAATGATAGCACAGTTGAGAAACCCAAAAGGCTTGTTGGCTAATAATCATAGTGTGAGCTTAGATGGTAGTCTAGATGAGGAACCCGAAAGGCTTGCTAGCTGATAATCATTAAATAGTGGTTGTGTTGTACAGGGTTGATAAATCCATCAGAGGCTATGTTGGTTAATAAATCCTAAATGGTGGAGTCAAACAACTCTAGTGGGATGATATCACCTTATGGTAGTGCCATAGATTGGGTAGATAACATAGGTGGAAGTTCCACTAATCTAATGGAGATTATACTCTTACTCCTTTAAGAGTAACACAACTAATAAAACCTCCTTATCATTAACTATATATCTCTTTCTTCATATCTGAATTGAGACTATCTATGTTTAAATCCCTAGAGATGTTGTGATGTCACCTTATAAGTCCCTTTGTGTAAAAAGGAAGTGTTCCTTGTCTTATATGAATGGTTGTATATCTGGTGGGTGAAGTGTCTCACTATTTTATTTTTTTAATTGGGTAGCTAGTGGGTGAAGGCGGTGTAGCAGTTGAACTCCTTGTTTTAGCTAGTATCATTAGTTTTTTTTTCAAAAAGAACTCTTCCTAAATCTATAGAATCTGGCTTGGGGGTGACACCTATAATAAAGAATGGTTTCAGCTTGCCTAAAGTTGGCTAGAGAGTTGAAGTCCGAATCTCAGTTTCCAAGTTCTCCATTTTAAGATAAGTTTATATCTAGCTTCACATTCATGTGTTGTGACGTAAATATTCACTATGTATTATGTGCATAAACTAATGTTGAAGGATGTTCTTCCCTTTGTAATGTTGATAAGTAGCTTAATTCTAGTGTGTTAAGGTAATGGTGCTTGCTTGTCCTCTTCTATATTTTAATATTACTTTCAAGCTTATTGGGATGATAGAATTATCATATTGAATTTGAGGGATGGTATTCCTGTGTGAATGTGGGACGTTGAGTTCTTTGTATAGGTCTATGAGGAATGGTCAAAAATTAATGTATATGTTTAAGTATCTTAATATCAATGATCTTTTAGTCCTAAAGAGATGGTAATATCTTTGTGTTTAATGGTGAAGTTTGATGATTATGGTAACTAGCATTTATTATTGTGTATGTGCCCCATTATTTTCTTTGTGTATGTGAGTTGATTGACTGAAAGGAAAAAATATTTATGGCATGTGAGGGAGCTTATTGAGTTCCTTGTATTTCTAATGAAATGAACTTGAATGCACATTCACTGAGTATATCTTCATGTACATATTATTTTCCATGTTTCATCATTAAAATTCTTGTACATTCTTGAGTTTAATTTGAATTTTGTGGCACAAATTCTTAATGGCTTTCATGGCCTCATTGCGATTGGAATTACAACAAAATACTGAAGTTCATGTTTTAACATAAAGAAGAGTTTAAATGATTTTGGCTTGCATAATAACTAGGAAGGAATCTGAAAAAATTTAAGTGTAAAAGACATGCAAAAATAGGTTAAACTCACCTGTGGGACTCCCTAAGTCAGGGGTTGAATAGGTCAATTGAAAAAGAAAAACTTTGAATGATTCAGTGCCCCACTAAAGGTGTGCAGTCTGAGTAGTTGGGTAGGCCCACTAGTTGGGAGTTGGGCAAGTTGATGTATGGTACCTAGTTGGCCTTGGAGGTATGGTCGAGTGGGAACTTCAAGTCAGGGGGTCAATCTAGTCGGCGAAGTTGAGGTCAGGGATCCTATCAAAAGTTAAATTTTTTTTCTGTGGAGTAGGCTGACCGCCAACTATCTAAAGGGGTATGCCTATTTTGTGTGGATTTTTCCATGATGGTAGAGAAACCATGTTAGGTGTCATGTGGGTTGTTACATGGATGCCACATGGGAATCAATGAATATTTGGCAAGGATTATAATGGGCCTATCTTTGAATCACCATATCTTTTGATATGTAAGTTAGATCGAGGTAAATTTTATAGTAATATAAAGGTCTCAATGAGATGAAGCTGATGGTCACATTGGGCTTTAGTTTTAAGGAAGCTGAAAAATGAGAACTTTTGTTGACCCCATTTCCATGACAGGACTATGGAGATCAAGTCTATGATAGTAACACACCCTTCTACCCTTAGTATGGGCTCTAGGTAGTGGAATGGGTGGTGTTATAGAGTGGTATCAAAGCTTCCAGGTTCAATTCTAGGTTTGGATGGATTCTATCAAAAAAGAATATGAGATTAAAGGTTCAACACTAGTGATGAGCCCCATAAATGGGTAATTATATGGGCTCATTTTGCCTCCTAACATAGTTAAATCAACCATTCTCTTAGCTTTTTTTATGTTTTTTTATTATATTTATGCTTATGAAGTGAGTTGGGTTAGTTATGTTGCCATGAGGTCTAATATGTGTTTAATGCAGATTTTTGTTGAATTTTGAAGACAAAGTCAAAGATTCAATGGACAATTGGTAGCAATAATTCGAAGTGGACAGAGGAGAGTATTTATAGGAAGGAATCCCCCTCCTTTATTACTCCCCACTTCGAATTCTCCTTCATGCAGCTTGGAGCACAAACAGCCAAATCAATGCACTAGGAGGCAGCTGAACAAGTGGAGGATAACTTATGTTTATCTTGAGTTTTGGTAGCCAAGCCTCCCTCATTTTAAGGAAGTTGTTGGGAGCTTCAGTTGTATAAGTAGAGAGGCCTAAGGCCTCACTAGAGTTGGATTTTTTCTTGAATTTTTGTCGCAATTTTGCTCTGCTCAACTTCGAGCTTACTTTTGGTGATAGTTTCATGTAATCCTATTACTATTTTGATAATAAATATGAGATTCTTCTTTAGCTAGCACTGAGTTACCTCAAAGGGTTGAAGTTCTTGGGTTAGGGCCCAATCCAAGCATCCAAGCTCCTCTTTTTTGTATTTATATGCTTTGTTTTAGTTTACGGATTAGTTGTTGTTAGATGAATTTCTTTCTTGGTTAAAATTAGGTTGCTTTTGGTGATTTAGAAGGTTGTTTCCATTTGTGTTTTCTATAGTAGGGTAAACAGTGATAGAAAGAAGATACAAAAGGCTAGCAACAATGCTTTGGCCTCCTTTCCTTCCTTTGGGACCATGAACTGAGGGCAAGACCCTCTTGCTGCCACAAAAACATAGATTCTCCTTCTCCATAGGATTTCTAGCGTTTCAATTTGTTAAAAGGTTAGTGATTTGCTTTAGATCTCTTTCACCAAGCTCATTTCTATCTTTACAATAATTCTTCTTCCATGCTTTCTATCATTATAACATTTTTCAACATTTCTTTCCATAACTCATAATGTAGATTAGCTTGATGCAAAATTTTGTTTGTTTTTGTTTTTGTTTTTGTTTTTGTTTTTGTTTTTTTTTTTTTATGTACTTAATTTCCTTGCTTGCTTGATTTCATTGTTTGACTATCAATTCTTTTGTAGCAGATTTCTTCTCACAGCAGGTCATCCTATCATCCATCATATTCTCTCCCTGATCTATGCCCTACAGGTCGCCCAAAGTTCACCTCAAATCTGCCATAGTTTTCTGCGTCTTTCCATAGGATTTCTTCCTCTCTCCTGACCATCTTTCCATCTCCTAGTGATCCTTGGTGAACCCTAGGCACCCTAACACATCATCCCAGCCTTCATCTACCCTTTCCACCGACTCTTACACCTTCAAAACCTTCAAAACTGCTCTCAGCATCCTCCTGTAGACCTCCTGTAGATCCCTTGTGTCCTCTTGTAGATTTTCCTGTAAGCTTTCTTTTGAAGGTCAAGTGTGGGAAAAGCCTCCAGAAGGCCACCTGAGACCTCCTAGGACCCATCTACACCATCCTACATCTCCTCAAACCCCAAAGTCACCCTTCAACACCACCTATTCACTTCCACCTTCACACACAGTAAAATACATGCATGTCAATTTCACATAAAAATCTAAAAAGATGTTTTTTGCTCATTTACTTCTAGAAATAGCTTGAGTAGATGTTGTTTACTTCCATGAGTAGGTAATGGCATTAATTTCATGGTTTTCATAGGGCTTTCTGCAAAAGTAGGATTAGTTGGTTAAGTAGGGTTTGTTAGGTTTACTTTACATGTCAGTCCTTTTCCTTTTTGCAATTAGAGTAGCCTCTATAGAGTAAGCTTTCCTTTCTTTCATCACATATAAAGCTTCTTCTGTATCCGTAGAAATTAGCTTGAGCTCCTAGCGATCTTGCGTCAGCTAACTAAGTGGCAGCCTGCAGTAAGAACTAGTACTTGTGCATACAACATTGCCGCTTCCAAGTTTGTTGCGAACTACCGGGTTGATAAGAGTAAAGTAGGTAGCCCAGGAGTTGTAGCATCATTGCTGCAATATTGGTGCTCACCATATTTTTGGCACCATTACTGGGGAAGCATCAGAGTATTTTGTAATTACTGCTTTCTTCTATTTTCTATTGCAACATTCTGCTAAGTAGTTTATTTCAACAAAAGTAGAATAGTTGTTTCTTTCAGTTTATGCATTTCCTTGCTCTCCTTTTCAATTCTGCAAATTTCATTTCAGCAAAAGTAGAATAGTTGTTTCTTTCAATTTCTACATTTGCTTGCTTTCTTTTTCAATTCTGCAAATTTCATTTCAGTTAGTTACAATTTGTATTGTTCAATCCATTTTAGTTTTGCAGGCACAATCAGTGAAAAAAACAAAACCCAACCAAAAATATTTCCTTTAATGCCTTGTAGGAATAGAGATAATTTAGGAAAATTCTTACCCAACACCCCCACTACATCACACAACCAACCTTCTCTCTTCTTTGGTGGTAGTAATCAAGAAGAACCTTTAGGTGAACAACTAGAGATATTTGAAGAACCTATAGGGGAAGAAGAACAAGAAAACATCCCTCGTGAGCCAATGGATGAAAACATAAATGCTAGGGGAAATGGAGAAAGAATAGAGGGTACATTTCCCATTAGGGAGACCAATGGGGACACCAAAATGAAGAATATAAGTCCTTCAACCCTACTTCACTTCCATGGTTTGACTAGAGAAGATCCTGACACCTTTTTGTTTGAGTTTGCTATCATCTGTTGAACCTATGACTATGCAGAAGATGAGCAAAAGTTGAAACTATTCCCTTCTACTCTCAAGGATGCAGCATTGCGCTAGTTCATGGGGTTCCCTGGAAATAGCATCGCAACTTGGGCTTTGATGAAACAGGCCTTTAATAACAAATATCGAGACTACTGTAGGTCAAAAGATACCAAGGAATAAATCTTTCGAATGACCATGGGAAGTGATGAATCCTTTGAAGATTATGAAGAGAGGTTCCAGCTCAGTTACAAAAGGGCCAGGTGCACATTTGACCCTGAATCTCTGAAGTTGGTTCTGCTCAGGGGAATCCCGAAAGACCTTCTAAACACCCTCCATCTACTGGCTAGGGGAGACATCTACCAACTACCTTATGAGGACATAAAGACTGTCTTTAAAAACCATTCTAAAGTAGCCAGAAAGAGAGGTAGGGGGAGTCAACCTGTAGCCAGTACCTCCTCTTCTAATTCATCCATCAAAGGTGAACTCAAAAACATGCTGGAAGACTTCAAAAGTGAGATGTTGTAGAATCTTTCCATGCAAATGGATAGCTTGCATATCAAAAGGAAACAAGAGGAAGCAGAGAGGGCTTTGGCCATCTTTTGTCCTAGATGCACCAGGAGGCATCCTAGGAATGAATGTCCATTGAAATATATATAGGTTTGTTTAGTCTGTGAAGAAGATCATTCTACAGATAAGTGCCCTTCCTTGCCCAGACATAAAGATGTATACCAGGGGGCTGAAGGAGCCACTAAACCACTCTATTTCATGAACCAAAGGAGGCCACATGGACCTAGACCATATCGGTAGGGGATGCAAGGGACATCTCAGGCATACTACGACTCCAACCAAGTCACTTCCATACATTCTTGGGGCCCTCCTGCTCATCCTTCCTGGTCCATGCCTCCTCCTTGGTCCTTTCCATCTCAATATCATGCCCAACCAGCCACTCATTCATTTCAATCCTATGCTCAGCCGCAACCTCACTGGAATACATCTCATCAAGGGTGGAGGCCCTAGTACAACTCTCCTCCCACTCTTTTTCCTCCACCACCTGCTCAACCACAACCATTGCCTCCTGCTCCACCAAGGCAACCCCAAATGCCTACCCAACCGAACCCGAACCCGAACAACAGATACGCTCAACAAGTGTATAGTGGGGAACCATCATGCCCAACTTATGCCATGGAGATTCACGAGATTAACCTGCGATCTGGGAAGGTTGTCCCAGATATCCAACCTCCACCTAGGGAGGTTGAGGAAGATAAAGAGGAAAGTGAACCTAAAGCCATTCCACCCTTTCCTGAGAGACTATCTGGGACACCATAGCCTACCCCAGAAGAAACTAAACTCCTAAGAGAATTGAAACAATTATGTGTGAATATACCACTTCTCCAAGCCATAAAAGATGTACCTATATAAAATAGGTTGATCAAAGAGAAGTGCTTTAGGCATCCAGGAAGGTGGAAGAGAGATGCCCCAACCATCAATGTCATAGGACAATTGTTTGACCTGATGTTGGTGCAGGTAATCTGTCCAAAATATCTAGACCCTCGAAGCATAGTAGTTGATGTCCACATCAATGGCACCATGATCCCACATACCTTGATTGATATGGGAGTTGTCATTAATGTGATGACAAAGCACACAATACTCAAACTTAACCTCCAAGGCTCCTTGAGGAATACCATGACCGTATTGCAGCTAGAAGACCACTCCATCGTGACCACTAAAGGGATTGTGGAAGGTGTGATGGTCTCCATTGATTCCTGGGAGTACCCTGCTGATTTCTTAGTTCTACAGCCGAAGGAAAAGCTCACTGGGTATCCTCTCATCCTAGGAAGACCCTAGTTGGCTATTGTTGATGCCTACATCAGTTGTCGAGCTAGGAACATGACCATCAAGAATGGCCATATGTCCAAATAGTTAATCCTATACCCTCCTGACCAACCCTTGCTAGAAAATGATCTACCTCTCTGGTTGGAGGAGAAGGATGAGGATGAAGTCTATTCCACACCACTTTGTGCATTAGAAACCACCATGGAGGGGAACTGCAAGATGAGGATGATATCATCGAAAATGTAATTCAGAATCCACCCCCAGTATCTTACCATTAGAGGACATAGTGAAAGAAACCTAAGACAACCCCTTTAATTGATCTCTGTGTCACTGAATCAACCTCTCTTGGTGTTAAGAATATAGAGTTCAGCCCAGGAAGAACAAAATCAATCCATCCCTATCCCCTTCCTAGGGGAAGGAGTTGTGAAGCTTATTGAGAAAACATTTAGATGCGTTTGCCTAGAGTTATAAGGAGATTAAGGGAGTGCACCCTTCAGTATGTACTCATCATATATACATTAAGGAATATTGCAAACCAGTCAAGTAGCCTTAAAGGAGGATGAATCCAACACTTAAAGACATTGTTAAGGAAGAATTGCAAAAATTACTTGATGCAGGATTCATCTAGCCCATCTCTGACAGAGAATGGGTCTTTCCTTTGGTGCTAGTGCCAAAGAAAAATGGTAAGTGGAGAATCTATGTCAACTATTGGGAATTAGACAAAGCCACTAAAAAGGACCATTTTCCTTTGCCTTTCATAGATCAAGTGTTAGATGGTCTGGCGGGGAAAAAGTTTTTCTCCTTCTTAGATGGGTTTAGCGGGTACAATCAGATTCAAATCAGATCGGAAGACCAAGATAAGACCACTTTCACTTGTCCTTGGGCTACCTTTGCATATCAAGTCCTTCCTTTTGGCTTGTGCAATGCTCCAGCCACTTTCCAGAGAGCGGTATTGAGTATATTTTCTAAACTGGTTCATGATGCAGTGGAAATGTATATTAATGATTTTACTCCTTATGGTTTTGACTTTCAAGAAGCTTTATCTAACCTAGGAAAAGTTCTAGACAAGTGTATTGAAATGAACCTATCCCTCAGTCCAGAAAAATGTGAATTTTTGATGACTGAAGGGACCATGCTAGGTCATGCAATTTCTCAACAAGGATTGCTAGTGGACCCCAACAAAATTGCCATTATCCAAAGGGTCCCACCTCTTTCAAAGGTGAGAGATGTCAGAAGTTTCCTAGGCTTAGCTGGGTATTACCAAAGATTCATTAAAGATTTCAGCAAGCTAGCCTCTCCGTTGTTTGGTCTTTTACGTAAAGATGTCAAATTTATTTGGTCTGAAAACTGTCAAGAAGCCTTAGATACCTTGAAGAGTAAACTTGTGACTGCCCCAATTTTGAAAGGCCCAAACTGAGCCCTACCTTTCCACATTCACAAGGATGCCTCGAACAAAGCAATAGGAGCAGCCTTAGGAAAAATTGATGAAAAATTACCTTATGCCATATACTTTATAAGCAAAAAATTGTCAAAGGCAGAGTTAAACTATACAGTGACCGAGAAGGAACTCCTAGCTGTAGTGCATTCTTAAAAAAATTCAAACATTATATCACAAACTATCATACCTTCATCACACTAATCATACCGCAATTAGATATTTAATGAAGAAACTGGATGTAAATGCTCGCATTATTAGATGGTTGCTTTTACTACAGCAATTTGATTTGACCATTGTTGATAAGCCTGGTAAAGAAAACGTTGTTGCTGACTTTTTGTCTAGAGTAAATTTGCTTGCAGGTGAAGAAAGAATGGTGGATGACCAAATACCAGATAAACATATGTTTGCTATTTTAGTACTCTCTCCATGGTTTGCTGATATAGCAAACTACTTGGTTTCAGCACAGTTTCCACCACACCTATCCTCAAAAGAGAAGAGCAAGATAGTAAGGAAAAGTGCCCCTTTCACCTGGATTGGGGGTAATCTCTTCAAACTCGGCCTAGATCAGATCTTGAGAAGATGTGTCAACAAGGAGGAAGTCTTTGACATTCTCCTGACTTGTCATGACGAGCCTTGTTGAGGTCAATTTGCAGCGAAGAGAACTGCCTTCAAAATCTTGCAAGGAGGCTACTATTGGCCCACTCTTCATCAAGATGTGAGGAGATACACTAGCCAATGTGATTGGTGTCAAAGGATGGGGAAACCTACTCCAAAGGATGAGATTCCCATGCAACCTCAAGTGACCTTTGAGCCATTTGAAAATTGGAGCATGGACTTTGTGGGTCCTATCAACCCTCCTTCAAAACAAAAGCAATACATCATTGTGTGCATTGATTACCTGACAAAGTGGGTAGAAACAAAAGCCATCAAAGCAAAAATAGAGGAAAAAGTAATTGAGTTTTTGAGAGAGAACATATTCTACAAGTTCGTTATCCAAGAGAATTGGTCACAGATCAAGGCAGTCAGTTCACTTTCAATTTGATTGAAGACCTGCTCACACATCATGAAATCAAGCACAGGACTTCCACCCCTTACCATCCACAAGCCAATGGGTAGGTGGAAGTCACTAATAGAGATTTGGAAGGAATTCTGACCAAGGTAGTGAGCAACAACAGAAAATATTGGGCAGACAGATTAGTTGAGGCCACTTGGGCCTACAACACAACATGGAAGACCACCACAGGGTTCACACCCTATGAACTGGTCTATGGGAAGAAGGCTTTGTTGTCAATAGAATTTGAATTCAATACACTAAGGATGGTAGCTCAGCTGGACCTAGACCTCAGCCATGCATAGAAAGAAAGACTACTCCAACTCAATGGATTGGATGAACAAAGATTGCAAGCCCTTCTCCACACAGAGGTAGTTCAGCTTCAGAGGAAGATATGGCATGACAAAAATATTAAGGAGAAGCAATTCCAAGAGGGAGATTAGGCACTGCTCTACGATTCAAGGTATAAATACTTCAAAGGAAAGCTGAGGATAAGATGGGTGGGACCCTACACTATGGAAAAATGCATTGAAAATGGTTTAGTTCTGATCAGAACCATTGATGAGGAAGCCATCCCCATGCTTGTCAATGGACATAGGTTGAAAATTTACAAGAAGACCCTCTCCAAGTGAGAGTTCATTGAAGATCTAAATAAGACAGTGATGGTAGTGGAGCATGTCTTAGCCTCCACTTCACCCACTCACTGAAGAAACAAAAAAGAGAAATAAAAAAATAAGGACTCAAGTGAAAACCTCCATGAGGCGCTTGAGTCCCATCATTGAGTTGAAAACTTCTTCTGAGGCAGCTCAGTGATGCCCAAAAAAAAAAAGAAAAAAAAAAGAGAGAGAATAAGATCCCCAGGTGAAAAACTCCCTTGGAGGTGCCCAGGGCAGGCAATTAGGGTGAAAACCTCGACGCGCCCCAGTTGTTTTCAAACAAAAAAAGAGAAAAGAAGAAAATAAAAATTGAATTTTAATGTGTGTTGCAGGTTGCGGGATGACCACAGGGAGCAGGAGAAGATACCAAAGAGCCTATGTCACCTCCTCCACACTCTTCTCCATCGTTCCTAACCTTTCTTCTACCCCACTATGTTTTTTCTAGAAACTGTGTGTTCTACAGGAGGCCCTATGTGTTCTATAGGAGGCTCCTGTAGGAATCACAGAGAGCCATAAATGGTTCCAAAAAGTAGTTTGAGGGGCTGGGAATATTTATGAAGAACATGTAAACCCTCCTACAACTATCAAACCTCCTTGCCATCCATTACACACCTGCATCACATCATCATCATCATTTTTTTCCTTTTCTGTCACAGAAAACCAGTTTTTAGAAAAAAAAACAAAAAAAATAAAGGAAGAAGAACCTCAAATATCAACTACAGCTTACCTAGTACCTCTCCATCTCCATCAGCATCTTTGGCATCATCCTCACAACTTCTAGTACAGAAATAAGCTAAAATTTTAAAGGGAGAAGCAGCTATAGGAGCTCCTGTAGGAATTCCTGTAGCATCTTATCCCATTAAAATCAAGCAACAACAGCAAAAGAAGTGAAATCATGGGATTTAAGGAGACATCTGAAGCTTAGATCCAGCTAGAGGATACCTACACAAGACAAATAGCCACACATCAGAAAGAACAGAGCATGCAAGAAAGTAAATACAAGCATGTAGCAGTAAAAGGAGCCAAAATACCTCACAGCACATACATTCGACTAAAAGGTAAGGGACTAACCCACTCCTCTGTTGCATTTTTGTAATTGAAAAATATGCATAAGTGAATGAGATGGTTGGGGTTGAACAAGAAAACGTGGCTAGATAACTGGGCCACCTTCATCTAGTTGACTACACTCATCCAAAGATGTCACCACAACTGTGCATAGTCAAATCAGAGAAAGATCCCAAGGACAGGTAGTGGAGGGTTTACAAACTCCGATGCAATGATGAGAGGTGATTGTGGAAAGAAACCATGATGAGAAGGCAGGTGCAGACCAACGGTCCAAATATGGCCAACGTACCTTTTTGCCACCTCACCCCATCACTAGAAATATCTAAAAGAAGGAATAAGTACTCCTCCTTGAAACACTCTCACCACCTTTTCTTTCATTCTATTCTCATTTACTTAGCTACAACAATCTCCTTGTCACCCCACAACCTCGAAACCATCATTCTCCAGTACTCTCATCCATCCTCCTACTATCTGCATTCTATAGGAGCACTTACAGGTTCTACAGGAGCACTTATAGGCAGTTCTACAGGAGGGGCAGTGAGTTGTTTTTAAGAAGAAAACACGGGTTTTTGCTTGACTTCTGGCTTGAGGAGGTAGGTTCCATGCATACCCACCTTGATTATCAATATGTGCAAGGAATGATATCATTTTAAGGAGGAATTGATTCCATAGAAGAAGAGGAATTACATAAAACATTTATGCCTGTTTTCTTAAAAAAAACATAGTTTTCCTCTGTTTTCCTGTTTTCTTCAAAATTATTGTCTCCATCTCTACATTTGGTGTTCAAAAGGGGTATAAGCACAATCATAGGAGGATTCATGAGGAAGGAGCCCACTAATTCAACCAGGCTCCATGAACATCTCCAAGTAGTATCCATATTCACCAGGGCAAACTGGATGACATTTTTTGAGAAATTTCGAGGGTTTGACGAGGAAATTGCTCAGGAATTTGCCCTTTCTTTAGTCCCTCACTCAAGAACCCATGCCACTGTCACTCTTAGAGGTATTTCCATGGAAATCACCCCAGAATTTATCAGTAGGGTTACTACCCTTCCTCTTGGATTGCCTTGGAGTAAAGATGAAAAACCAATTGGACAGGCTGCCAAGAAAAATTTCTTTCAAAACAATGAACATCCTGTAGAATATAAAAATGGAATTGGAAGGACAAGCATACCCTACCCTTGGAATGAGGTTAGTTACCAAATCATCAAGTATGTTTCCTATGAAGGGAGGTATAGCATAGTCTATGGCTACCATTTTAGAATCCTTCATGAGCTGAGATATGACATGGACACTCCAACACCCTAGTGTTGAGCGATAAAAAGGTGTCTTTTCAACTCCTAATTATCTTCACATTAATTGTCAACCTAGGGACGACTTGTTATTTCAAGAGTGTACTCAGTCTGAGGCGGCTATTTATTCAAGAGTAATGTTATGAAAGATGTAGTACAGTGCTCAAAATACAAAGATAAATGGATGCTTGGCTACAACAAACTACTCTTTAAGAACTAAATCACACATTCAGGAAACTAAGCAATTCATCAGTCAAGGGTTCAGTAGAAATAACTCATCCCTTTTTAAACAGATGGGACCAAAAGAAACAAGGGAAAAATTCCTCGATCTGGGAGCCAGACAATGAATGTCACTGCCCACTACAGTCTCATATCATTCTTCACACCAAGGCAAAGATAATGCGAATAACAGGAAATGGAACAGCAGCTAGGAAATGTAACGACAACTAATTCTTAATCTACAAAAATAAATGCAATAATCATGTCCTACATAAATCAAATGGAAATCTTCTATCTTGAAGGATGAATCGAATAACACACGGAAATAGAACAACATTGATTAATGATGAAATATGGAACAACGCTTGAAAGCCAAACAGAAATACACAGCAATGTAACACACAACACATCTTAATGGTAATCTGATCTTGGTAATCCACTTATCAGTCTTAGTTATAAAGAATACGATTGTATTTTGTAATGGAACAACAACGTCAATAGATCCAACAATCGCAAGAAAATATAATCTCTAAGATGAATTCAGTAATACCAATTAATAAGTGTTACAACACGGATACGCTGTAATTGAACAACAATACATTCTGTAAGGATCAACAATGTTATATCAATGATTGAAAGAATAGCAATGCGTTACCAAGTCAAGATGAATCAATACAACATTCCTGGCATTGAGAACGATATTACTTAGTTGAACATGAATCGAATATAACAGAACCATGACGTAAAATAATAGAACATACCAGATTACCAAATAACGCTAATAAGCAAAACCACGCAGAAACCAAGAAGATAATATACAGCAGCAGCAACGTACTCCACTAGAGGCTGGGCCCTTAGCCGCCAGCAGATGCTGCTGGGTTACTTAAGATGAACAGAATGAACAACAACTCCCTAATCATGTATTAATCATTAAATGGTGAAATCATTACAACAGCTGAAGCTTTGAGACTTACAGCATGAAACAATCCTTTCTTCCTCCTATCCTATCATGAATTCTTAATTCTAAATCTCTAATTCTAAATCCTCAATTCTCCATTCTCTTAGCCATCCTTTTTCCCATCCCCCTCTCTGATCTTTGTTTTCATTTAAATAGAGAGAGATCAAAGAGAAGTTACAATAGAGATAACTACAACATGATTTCTATTACAAAATTGGATTGTTTCCAACCAATTGATAAACAAAAAGATATATTTCCATCCAGCTTTCAACAGGAGCAAGGCGAATTTGGCTTTGCAGTTGAGATTTGGAGGATGGCCGCAACAACAAATCTAAGAAAATCATGCTCAAAGAACCCTGCGTTTCTCTCAGTACAAGCCAAATTTGGGTAAGCCATTTTTAACCAAAGTTAATTGGGTCCGTTCTGGACAAAACCCATGTTCCAGATTTTCCAATTTCTTCTTCATTTCCTCAGGATCTCAACCACAAAACTATCACTTCTTATTCCAACGAATTTCTGAGTTGGCACATTTAATGGTCAAATCTTCAATCTAGAAATTATCTTGGAGGTTAAAAATGGTGAATAATGTTACAACCAATTTATTGAAACTATCATTAATAAAATCATGCATAATCATCAATTTATTAGAAATAAAGGAGAATAAATAATATTAATTCATAAGAGCATAAATCATTATAAAAATGAATTTATATAAGAAATTATAATGAATGATATGATAAAGAAGAGTAAAAATGAATGAAATAAGTGTTACAAAGTGGTCGTATTCATGGCCCAACATACCCCCACACTGAATATATTGCATGTCCTCATGCAACAAAAACTGAATATATTGCATGTCCTCATGCAACCCAAAGACAAAAC
>APFE030624582.1:0-11854 GCA_000404065.3 Pinus taeda
AACCATCCATCTTAGATTCTGTTTCTTTTTGTGCAAGTGACACTTGTTGCACCTGTTCTTGTAATTTTGATATATCATATAGCATTTCTTCTTCTTCTTCATAGTCATGCGAGAGCTTCTAGGTTCCTTATTAGGTGTTTGCATTTTATTTCCTCAGAGCATCAGTTACTGATAATAATTCTCTATTATGCCCTTTGAATTCCTTCAAAATAAATTTTCAAACCAAGCTTAAGCAAAAATTTAAGAAAATCTACACACCTTTTTTCACTTTGTAGGAGCTTGATATTGCCTCTGATGTATCTCTGTACTTTCCAATCATCTACTTCTAAATTTGTGACCTGCAGTAGCCCTTTGTGTCCTCTTTAAAAAGCCACAAGTCTGACCCAAATTGGTTTCATCAAGGAAGAGTTATGCGAGATCTTCCACAGTGACTTGATTATAGACTAGTTCAGTAGAGCGAACTTGTACGACGTGCCACGAGTCACCGTTTCGACCTTTGGACCTAAAAAATGCATACAAGAAACTATAGTTTGTCCTCTTTCTGTACCATCTTACGAAATTTCAATCTGATCCCCAGAGAGAAAGTTATGACGATTTTCCCCAGGTCACCTGTTTGGAATGTAATTTAGGAGTCTGCAAAAAGACCAACTTCCTCATATCATATCTCCGAAAATATAGCGCGAAAAGCTCTGAATTTGGACCTGAGGTTTGCGAAATTTCTTCCCAAATGGGGTGTTTTTTTCAACTTCTGAACACACAGAAAAAAAGTTATAGCAAAATACCACGATGACCTATTTGGAGCAGCGAAACCTAGAATCGAAGCTCTAATACCAATGTTATGACCAGCTCAAAAAAAGATAGAAAGATAGATCAACGCCTTAGAATTCAGCCTCTTCGAGGGGCAACCTCCTTACATTACATAAATGAACAATCCGGGATGATTCAAATGACAAAACTCCTTCTATAAATAGAGTCTAAGGATCACAATATAATCCAGCCGACCTAACAATAATAATATAAAGCCACAAAAATAGCAATAGAGGGATTCTATGGGGCACAGTAATAACAATATGGGGGAAATAGGGGCAGAACAATATTAATAAGGGGTATAACTACAATAGTAATGGGGTAATCACTAGTATTATAGGGACCTAACACAATCCCCCAATGAAGGCCATTCCCTTACAAAATATCCCAACCTTTCACAGGATGAACTCAGAGGAACCGAATGATTTTCTATTTGAGTTTTATGTCCTTTGGGGTGGATATGACTACATCACTGATCCTCAAAAATTAAAGTTCTTCCCCTCTACCTTAAAGGGAGCAACTTTGCGATGTTCTATGGGTTTAGGTGGAAGTACCATTAACTCCCAGGATGATATGAAGAATGATTTTCTCACCAAGTACCAAGACTATTGTAGGACTAGGGAAAAGATGAAATATTTAAAATTTATGCGAAAGACAATGAAAATTTAGAAGAATACATTGAACAGTTTAAGTATAATTTGCAGTGATCCCCCCACTCCACATTACCAAAAGTAGCCTTGAAAGCCATTTTGATAAAAAGGAATGAGAGAATAATGGGTAGAAAAACTAAATCTGATGGGGAAAGGTAAAATTTAAGAAGAGGAGTATGATGAAATTGTTCGATTGTGTATCAGGTGTTCGTGGGGCACTACATGCATCAAACTAGGAGAGCGAGATTCCACCACTAGAGGAAGCAGACCTCCCAGCGGAGGTGTGATGAGAACAAATATCAGAAACCTATTAGAAGATTTGAAGAAATATATATTGGGCATGCTGACTGTTAGAAAATTGTATATTACAGAGCAATGAAACACATAAAATATTGCAGAAATATAAACACAGAAAACGCATAAAACAAGAGAGACACAAATATACGTGGTTCACCCAATTTGGGCTATGTCCACAGAGAAACAACCAGTCCTTCATTTTATATTATCCGCCAAACTAAAGAGATACAAGCTACAGCAGATCCATTGTAATTCCCTCTTTTCTCTCAATCTCCTCTCTCTTCCTCACTTGGAATACAGATCTACATAAACGCAATACAATTCCCTCATATATAGCGAGGGGTTGTCTTCTAGTGGAAAAAACCCTAAATTAAACATAACTTCTATCGTCAGATCTCTACCTAATGAATGGCCCAGACTGACTACGAAATTACAACATTTTACAATGCAATTTTACATCTATTTTTAGCTTCGGGGGTGCTGCCCCTGATCGCCCTGCCAAGGGGGACTCACAAAGGTCGCAGCTAGCCCTCCTCAACCCCCCCTGCATCGAATTTTTTACGAGAAACGTTGTCGGCTCATTACGAACTGGGGTCCAATGCGGCGATACCTTTGAATACAGAAGATAATCAGGCTTCACACCTAACAATCTCCCACCTGGAGATTGATTATAGCAACTCCACCACTGCTTCATTTGTTGGACAATGACTGCACTTTGGACCTGGCTGCTTCTCATCTTCTTTATCATACTTGAAGAGCAATTGAAACTGAGCAAATTCTCAGTTTCTCCCCAGTTACAAAATTTTTTAACATATTTGCAGGATTCTGGCTAGTGTGCATCTTTTCTAGCTTCAACTGTCCATCTTCCAATGCTGACCATATGAAATGGTACTTGAGTTGTATATGTTTAGTCTTGGAATGAAATGCAAAGTTCTTTGCAAGATGTATGGCACTCTGGCTATCATTTTATAACTTTCCCAACTCCTGCTTCTTACCTAATTCATTCAGAAACCTTTTTAACCAAATCATTTCTTTACTAGCCTCTGTAGTAGCAACATAGTCTGCTTCTATTGTTAACAGTGCAACAACACTTTGCAGTTTTGAGACCCAACTAACACTTGTTCCACATATAGTAAACACATACCCTGTTGCACTCCTCCTGTTATCTTTATCACCCGGCATATCTGCATCAACATATCCCTATAGAGCAATGTTTGAACCACCAAAGCATAATGCTTGATTTGTGGTACCTCTCAAATACCTTAGAATCCACTTCACTGCCATCCAATGTTATTTTCCTGGATTTTTCATGTACCTACTTACAACTCCCACTGCATGTGCAATATCAGGCCTTGTGTAAACCTTTGCATACATTAAGCTTCCAACTGCTGATGCATATGGAACTTTAGACATATAAGCCATTTCTTCTTGAGTCTTGGGACACTCCTCCTTACTTAATTTGAAATGGCTAGCCAAAGGTATAGTAACTGGGTTTGCATTCTTCATATTAAACCTTTTCAACACCTTTTCTTTGTACTCACTTTGAGGCAATGTTAATTTGCAATTCTTCCTGTCTCTAGTTATTCTCATACCAAGAATTTGTTTTGTAGCACCCAAATCCTTCATTGCAAATGAGTTCGCCTATTTTCTTTTGAGCACATTTATTTCCTGCATGTTAGAACCTGCAACAAGCATGTCATCTACATACAATAACAATATAATATAGCTGCGATCATTTTGACTTTTTACATAAACACGATGATCAGAGTGACATCTAGTATAACCTTGTTCAGACATAAACCTATCAAATTTTAGATACCACTGTCTTGGAGCTTGTTTTAAGCCATACAAGCTCTTCTTCAACATGCAGACTAGTTTCTCCTTCCCTTTTACCTCATATCCTTGTGGTTACTGCATATATATCTCTTCCTCCAAATCCCCATGGAGAAAGGTTGACTTTACATCTAACTGCTCAAGATGCAAATCTTCAGTTGCTACTAGAATTAAAATAGTTCTGATTGAGGTGATTTTAACAATAGGAGAAAATATCTCATCAAATTCTATACCCTTTTTCTATGCAAACCCTTTCACCACAAGTCTAGCTTTATACCATTTTCTACCTCCATCTTCTTCCTTCAACTTGTAAACCCATTTATTCTACAATGTTGTTTTACTTGCAGGCAACTTGACTAAATCCCAAGTTTGCTTATGTGCTAAGGAGTCCATCTCTTCTTTCATGGCTTGCTCCCACATCCTCCTTTTTTCTACCTGTACGACTTCTTCATAACATTCCGGTTCACCAGAATCAGTCAACAATACATAATATAATGAAGGAGAGTATCGTTCAGGGGGTCTACTTATCGTAGTAGATCTTCTAACACCATTTTCAAGTGTTTGAGGTGCTTGTTGCTGTTGTGGTTGTTGTTTTGGATGTTGATCATTATGATTTTCACGCACCATCACTTTTTTTGTGATCTCATCAAGCACTACGTATTCTTTGTTTTCTTTTTCTTGTTTCTTTTCCTGCAGCTGATCCTTATACAAAAACTTTTCATTGAATATGACATCTATGCTCCTAATGATTTTGTGTTATAATCATAAAATCGATAACCAAAATCATTAAAACAATATCCAATAAAGGTACATTTATTTGATTTTTCCTCAAGCTTTGTTCTATTTTCTTTATTATTGTGGACAAAGGCTTTACAACCAAAAATCTCGAAAAAGGAGTAGTTTACCTTTTTAACTATCCATACCTCCTCTGGAATACCACCATCCAAGGAACTTGAAGGCCCTCTGTTTATTACATAAACAGCAGTATCTATAGCATCTTCCCAAAATTGTAAAGGCAATCCTGCATGCAATCTCATGCACCTTTCACACTCCCTGATTGTCCTGTTCATTGTTTCTAACACACCATTTTCTTGTGGTGTTCTTGGAACTGTCTTCTCTCTACGAATTCCATTCTCTAAATAGTACCTATCAAAATCTTTGCTGCAATATTCACCTCCGTTGTTTGGTCTAATACACTTCAACCTTTTTTCTGTCTCATTTTCAACCAAAGATTTCCATTTCTTGAAAGTATCAAATACATCAGATTTATTTCGAATACAATAAATCTAGGTTTTTCTAGTTGCATCATCAATAAAAGTAACATAATAATGAGAGCCACCAAGAGATGATACCTGAGCAGGTCCCCATACATCTGAATGCACAAACTCTAATTTTTCGCTCTTATTTTCTTTCCCAACTCTGAGGAATCTGACTCTCTTTTGTTTTCCATAAACACAATTCTCACAGAATTTTAAATAACATGCTTCAAACCTGGAAAAAAAATTCTTGAGTGAAGAATCTGCATCCCCTTCTCACTCATGTGCCTGAGCCTATGATGCCACAATGTCATATCTTCTCCTGTAGAGGTTAAAGCATTAATAGAATTGAAAATAACATTGCATAAATACAATGTACCAACATTTTCTCCTTTTGTTATTACCAGGGATCCTTTAATGACCTTCAAGGTTTTATCTGTATAAGTACTCACACAATCTTCACCTCTCAACTGCCCTGTTGAAATAAGATTTTTCTTCAGATTTGGAACATTCCTTACCTCCTTCAATAGCCATTGATTTCCATTATGTTGTTTTATGAAAACTGTACCCATTCCAATGATTTTATAGGGTTTTTCATCACCCAATCGAACCTATCCAAAATCTCCTTAAACATAATCATGAAAATGTTTCCTATCAGGTGTGTCATGCAATGAGGCCCCTGAATATACCACCAAGGCATCAATAATATTTTCTAAAGAAAGAATCAAACCATCTTGCAACACATCACATGTTACATTCGCTTCATGATTATTTTCTTACTGTGTGTCTCCTTCTTTTCCCTTCCGATACTTGCAGCCTTTCTTCAGGTGTCATTTCTTCCCACATTTCCAGCACACTATCCCTGATCTGGACTTGGATCTTCCTTTTCTTGACTTACTGTGATATCTAGGGCTCTTTCCTCTTTCCATTTTTCTTCCCCTAATCTCTACAGTCAAAGCATTACCTGATGTCTCACAGGAGCATTTTCATTGCATTTCCTCGCTAAGGATTGCACCGACAACATCATCAAACTTTAAAGTACTAGATCTAGAGATAGAGTTACTAATAGCCATAACTAAACCATTCCAACTTTCTGGAAATGAGTAGAGAAATAACAGAGCCCTAACTTCATCATCAAAAGCTACCCCTACAGAACTTAATTGACTGGTAAGTGTATTAAATTCATTTAAATGATTAGCAATAGATCCACCTTCTGACATTTTCATACTAAATAAACACTTCATAAGAAATACCTTATTTGAGGCCGTGGGTTTTTCATATAGTTTGGCCAATGTTGACATTGAACCCTTTTTTGTTGTTTCCTTTAAAATATTGAACGCTATCGATGCTGCTAGGCACAGCCGTATTGTTCCAAGTGCCTTTCTGTCGATAATATCCCATTCTAGGCCTATCATACTCGTCGTCTTCTTTACCTTTCCACTCAATGGTTGGTACAAAACTCTTTGATACAGATAATATTCCATCTACATCTTCCACAGCTGATAGTTTTGGCTGTTAAATTTTTCGACTTTAAACCTACCATCTTCCACCATTGCTCCCACTCAAACCAAGAACCCTTCTCTCCTGTGAGTTTATCAGCCAAATAGACCTTCGGCTCTGATACAATCTTGTTATAAAATTATATATTACAGAGCAATGGAACACATAAAATATTTCAAATATATAAACATAGAAAATGCATAAAACAAGAGAGACACGGATATACGTGGTTCAACCAGTTTGGGCTACGTCCATGAGGAAACAACCACTCCTTCCTTTTATATTATCTAGCAAACTGAAGAGATACAACCTACAACAGAGCTATTGTAATTCCCTTTCGCTCTCAATCTCCTCTCTCTTCCTCACTCGAAATACATATCTATATAGAATCAATACAATTCCTTGATATATAGTGAGGGGTAGCCTTCTAAGGGAAAAAAAACCTAAATTAAACATAACTTCTACTATCAAATTGTCGCTTAATGAATGGCCTAGATTGACTATGAAATTACAACATTTTACAGGGCAATTTTACATCGATTTTTAGCTTCAGGGGTGCTGTCCCTGATCCCTACGCTAGGGGGAGGGGGGGGGGGCTCCCAAAGGTCACCATCCGCCCCCCCCTAGACCCCCCCTACAACGAATATTTTATGGGTGGCATTGTTGCCCCATTACAAACTGGGGTTCAATGTGGTGATAGCTTTGAATACAAAATATAATCAGGCTCCACACCCAACAATCACCCACTTGGAGACTAATTATAGGACCTCCACCACTACTTCATTTGCTGGACAATGATTGCGCTTTGGGCTTGGCTGTTTCTCATCTTCTTCATCATACTTGAAGACCAATTGAAACTGAGCAGATTCTTAGTTTCTCCCTGGTTACAACTTTTGTTAACATATCTGTAGGATTCTGGCTAGTTTTTATCTTTTCTATCTTCAACTGTCCATCTTCAAACGCTGACCGTATGAAATGGTACTTGAGTTGTATATGTTTAGTATTGGAATGAAATGCAGAGTTCTTTGCAAGATGTATGGCACTCTGGCTGTCACTCTTTAACTTACCCAACTCCTGCTTCTTACCCAATTCATTCAGAAACCTTTGTAATCAAATCATTTCTTTACTAGCCTCTGTAGCAGCAACATACTTTTCTTCTTTTGTTGAGAGTGCAACAACACTTTGCAGTTTTGAGACCCAACTGACAGTTGTTGCACCTACAGTAAACGCATAACCTGTTGTGCTCCTCATGTTATCTTTATCACCCGCAATATCTGCATCAACATATCCCTATAGAGCAATGTTTGAACCACCAAAGCATAATGGTTGCTTTGTGGTACCTCTCAAATACCTGACAATCCACTTCACCACCATCCAATGTTCTTTTCCCCGATTGTTCATGTACCTGCTTACAACTCCCACTACATGTGCAATATCAAGCCTTGTGCAGACCACTGGATACATTAAGCTTCCAACTGCTGATGCATATGGAACATTAGACATATGAGCCATTTCTTCCTGAGTCTTGGGACACTCCTCCTTAATTAATTTGAAATGGCTAGCCAAAGGTATACTAACTGGTTTTGCATTCTACATATTAAACCTTTTCAACACCTCTTCTATGTATTCACTTTGAGACAATGTTAATTTGCGATTCTTCCTGTCTCTAGTTATTCTCATACCAAGAATTTGTTTTGCAGCACCCAAATCCTCCATTGCAAATGAGTTCACCAATTTTCTTTTGAGAATATTTATTTCTTATATGTTAGAACCTACAACAAGCATGTCATCTACATACAATAACAATATAATATAGCTTCCATCATTTTTCCTTTTGAGATAAACACAATGATTAGAGTGACATCTAGTATAACCTTGTTCAGACATAAACCTTTCATATTTTAGATACCACTACCTTGCAGCCTGTTTTAAGCCATACAAGCTCTTCTTCAACCTACATTCTAGTTTTTCCTTCCCTTTTACATCATATCCTTGTGGATGCTACATATATATCTCTTCCTCCAAATCCCCATGGAGAAAGGTTGTCTTTACATCTAACTGCTCAAGATGCAAATCTACAGATGCTACTAGACTTAAAATAGTTCTGACTGAAGTCATTTTAACAACATGGGAAAATATCTCATCAAAGTCGATACCCTTTTTCTGTGCAAACCCTTTCACCACAAGTCTAGCTTTATACCTTTTTCTACCTCCATATTCTTCGTTCAACTTGTAAACCCATTTATGCTGCAATGTTGTTTACCTGCAGGCAACTTGACTAAGTCCCAAGTCTGGTTATGTGCTAAGGAGTCCATCTCTTCTTTCATGGCTTGCTCCCACTTCTTCCTAGTTTTTACCTGTACTATTTCTTCATAACATTCTGGTTCACCAGAACCAGTCAACAATACATAATATAATGAAGGAGACTATCATTCAGGGCATCTACTTATCCTCTTAGATCTTCTAACACAACTTTCAGGTGTTTGAGGTGCTTGTTGTTGTTGTGGTTGTTGTTCTGGATGTTGATCATTATGATTTTCAGGCACCATCACTTTTTCTGTGATCTCATCAAACACTGTGTATTCTCTATTTTCTTTTTCCTGTTTGTTTTCCTGCAGCTGATCCTTATACAAAACCTTTTAATTGAATATGACATCTTGGCTCCTAATGATTTTGTGTTTTTCATAATCATAAAATCGATAACCAAAATCATTAACATGATATCCAATAAAGGTACATTTCTTTGATTTTGCCTCAAGCTTTGTTCTATTTTATTTATTAATGTGGACAAAAGCTTCACAACAAAAAATCTTTAAAAAGGAGTAGTTTACCTTTTTACCTATCCATGCCTCCTCTGGAATCCCACCATCCAATTAACTTGAAGGCCCTCTGTTTATTAGATAAACAACAG
Source organism: Pinus taeda (assembly GCA_000404065.3). NCBI lineage: Eukaryota > Viridiplantae > Streptophyta > Pinopsida > Pinales > Pinaceae > Pinus > Pinus taeda. The sequence continues at coordinate 9,255 of APFE030624582.1, forward strand.
TATCTACAACATCTTCCCAAAATTGTAAAGGCAATCCTGCATGCAATCTCATGCACCTTGCACGCTCCATGATTGTCCTGTTCATCCTTTTTGACACACCATTTTCTTGTGGTGTTCCTAGAACTGTCTTCTCTCTGCTAATTCCATTCTTTGAATGGTACCTATCAAAATATTTACTAAAATATTCACCTGCATTGTCTAATCTAAGAGAATTCAACCTTTTTCCTCTCTCATTTTTAATCAAAGCTTCCCATTTCTTGAAAGTATCAAATACATCAAATATATTTTGAATACAATAAATCCAAGTTTTTATGGTTGCATCATCAATAAAAGTAACATAATAATGAGAGCCACCAAGAGATGATACCTGAGCAGGTCCCCATACATCTGTATGCACAAGCTCTAATTTTTCACTCTTCTTTTATTTCCCAAATTTGAGGAATCTAACTCTCTTTTGTTTTCCATAAACAAAATTCTCGCAGAATTTTAAATCAACATGATTCAAACCTGGAAAAAAATTTCTTGAGTGAAGAATCCGCATCCCCTTCTCAGTCATGTGCCTGAGCCTATGATGCTACAATGCCATATCATCTCCTGTAGAGGTTAAAGCATTAACAGAATTAGAAATTCCATTGCATAAATACAATTTACCAAACTTTTCTGCTTTTTCTATTACTAGGGATCCTTTAGTGACCTTTTAGGTTTTAACTGTAGACGTAGTCACATAGCCTTCACCTCCTAGTTTCCCTATTGAAATAAGATTTTTCTTTAGATCTAGAACATGCCTTACCTCCTTCAATAGCTATTGATTTCCATTCAGCTGTTTTATGAAAATTGTACCCATTCCAATGATTTTATAGGGTTTGTCATAACCCAATCAAACTTATCCAAAATCTCCTTGAACATAATCATGAAAATGTTTCCTATTAGGTGTGGCATGCAATGAGGCCCCTGAATCTACCACCTAGGCATCAATAATATTTTCTAAAGAAAGAATCAAACCATATTGCAACACACCACCTATTACATTCGCTTCATGATTATTTTCTTGTTGCGCGTCTCCTTCTTTACCCTTTTGAAACTTGCAGTCTTTCTTCAGGTGTCCTTTCTTCCCAGATTTCCAGCACACTATCCCCGATTTGGACATGGATCTGCCTTTTCTTCACTTATTGCGACATCCAAGGCTCTTTCCTCTTTCCATTTTTCTTGCCCTAGTCTCTGCAGTCAAATCATTACTTGATGTCTCACTAGAGATTTTCCATCGCATTTCCTCGCTAAGGATTTCACCAACAACATCATCAAACGTTAAAGTAATAGATCCAGAGACAGAGTTACTAATGGCCATAACTAAACCATTCCAACTTTCTGGCAATGAGCACAGAAATCATAGAGCCCTAACTTCATCATCAAAAGTTACCCCTACAGAACGTAACTAGTTGGTAACTGTATTAAATTCATTTAAATGATCAGCAACAGATCCACCTTCTGAAATTTTCATATTAAATAAAAGCTTCATAAGAAATACCTTATTTGACGCCGAAGGTTTTTCATATAGTTTGGCCAAGGTCGACATTAAACCCTCTGTTTTTGCTTCCTTTGAAATATTAAACGCTACCGACGCTGCTAGGCACAACCGTATTGTTCCAAGTGCCTTTCTGTCGAGAATATCCCATTCTTTGTTTGTCATACTCGTCGGCTTCTTTTCCTTTCTGCTCAATGGTTGGTATAGATCTCTCTGATACAGATAATCTTCCATTTGCATCTTCCACAGCTGGTAGTTTTGGTCGTTATATTTTTTGACCCTAAACCTACCATCTTCTGCCATTGCTCCCACTCAAACCAGGAACTCTTCTCTCCTATGAGTTTATTAGCCAAATAGACCTTTGGCTCTGATATTAGTTTGTTAGAAAGTTATATATTATAGAGAAATGGAACACATAAAATATTGCAGAAATATAAACACAAAAAACACATAAAACAAGAGAGACATAGATATATGTGGTTCACCTATTTTGGGCTACGTCCATGGAGGAACAGCCACTCCTTCCTTTTATATTATCTAGCAAATTGAAGAGATACAACCTACAACAGATTCGTTGTAATTCCCTCTTCACTCTCAATCTCCTCTCTCTTCCTCACTCAGAATACAGATCTACATAGACACATTACAATTTCCTCATATATAGCGAGGGGTTTCCTTCTAGGGAAAAAACCATAAATTAAACATAACATCTACTGTCATATCTCCTCCTAATGAATGACCCAGATTGACGACGAGATTACAACATTTTACAAGGCCATTTTACATCTATTTTTAGCTTCGGGGGCACTGCCCTCAATCCCCCTGCTAGGGGGGGCTCCCAAATGTTGCAGTCGCCCCCCTGGACCCCCCTTGCAGTAAATATTTTACGGGTGGTGTTGCCACCCCATTAAGAACTAGGGTCCAATGCGGCGATATGTTATGAAACCAGCTCAAAAAAGATAGAAAAGATAGATCAACGCCTTAGAATTCAGCCTCTTCGAGGGGGAAACCTCCTTTACATTACATAAATGAACAATTCTTCAATGATTCAAATGAAAAGACCTCCTCTCTATATATA
>APFE030624595.1:0-16875 GCA_000404065.3 Pinus taeda
GTAGAAGGTATGTCTAATTTCTCTCAGGTTTCGATTTCTCTAAACATTGTGTATATGGGAAGCATAGTCGGGTGAGTTTCCCCTTTGGTGCTAAGAGGGCGAAAGGGATATTAGAGCTTGTGCACAACGATGTGTTTGGACCTGTGTCAGTTCCATCACTAGGTAATTTTGTGTACTATGTCTCCTTTATAGTTGAATTCTCAAGGAATACATGGATATATTTCCTCAGGAATAAGTATGAAGTCTTTGACAAGTTTAAAGAATTTAAGGCTCTTATGGAAAATTAGACAGAGAAGAAGATCAAGGTGTTGAGGACAGATAATGGTGGAGAGTTTTGCAAGAAGGAATTTGAAGAGTTTTGTAAGAAGTGTGGTGTTGCATGAAAAAATAATACTCCAAACACACCTCAACAAAATGGAGTTGCAGAAAGAATGAACAGGACATTGATGGAAAAGGCAAGACGCATGGTCAGTGGTGTCAGGTTAGGACATGAATTCTGGGCAGAGGCAGTGGAGACTGCATGTTACATGGTTAACAAATAATCTTCATTAGCATTGGAGAATAAGACTCCACACGAGGTATGGATTAGTAATAAACCCTCTCTTTCACATCTGAGGATATTTCGCTGTGATGCATATGTACATGTTCCAAAGGAGAAAAAAACCAAGTTGGATAGTAAATATGAAATTTGCATATTTATTGGGTAGAAGGATGGTTTAAAAGGTTATAATCTTTGGAACCCAGTAACAAGGAAGGTTGTGTACAACTGAGATGTGGTTTTTATAGAGGTGGAAAATGTTATTTGACATGAAGTCCTACCAAAGGAAACCGAGAAGATAGAGTTTGAGCTAAAGGAGGAATAATCAAACTCTACAGTAAAAAAAGAATCAAAATATGAAGAGCCACAAACTATAGCTTTGAGAAGATCAATTTGAGAGAGAAAACATCTATAAATGTATAGTCTATCTACTTTTTGTTGAAAATTTTCTTATCTCTTACTGATGATGATCCCAAAACTGTCAGGGAGGCAGTAGATTCAGAGGGTGGCAAACTCTGGAAAGAGACCATGTTTGATGAAATGGAATCTTTGGACAAAAATGATGCTTGGGATATGGTGGAGTTGCCAACTAGAAGGAAACCCATTGGAAGCAAATGGGTGTTTAAGAAGAAGATGAATGCAAAAGGAAAGGTGGAGAAACACAAAGCTCAGTTGGTAGCAAAAGGTTATTCCTGGGTGTCAGGAATTGATTTTGGTGATATTTTTTCTCCTGTTGCCAACTTATATTCTATTAAATTACTTTTATTTGTTGTTGCTAATTTTGATTTTGAGGTAGAACATAAGGATGTGAAGAAAACATTACTTCACATGAATCTGGAAGAAGAGATCTACATGAAGCAACCTAAAGGCTTTTACGTGAAGGGTAAGAAAGAACTAGTATGCATGTTTAAAAAAATCTATGTATGGGTTAAAACAATAAAAAAGGATGTGGTATCATAAATTTGATACATATATACGGGGACTTGGCTTCACCAAAAGAAAAGTGTACCACTGTGTGTATTTTAAATTAATTGGTGACCATGTTATTTATTAGGTCTTATATGTGGATGATATGTTGCTGATTGGAAATGACAAAGAAATTATCCAGGCTTTGAAGACCCAATTGTCCTCCAAATTCGACATGAAGGATCTTGGTGTTGCAAACTATATTTTGGGCATGGAAATTAAATGAGATCGAGCAAAGAGGAGGATCTGGTTAAACCAAAGGAAGTATGTTGAGATAATACTAAAGAGATTTAGGATGCAATATAGTTAACCGGTGAAGGTTCCTATTCCTGTAGGTGTAAAGTTATATGTTCAACAGTATCCGAAGACACAAGAAGAGGAAGAGTACATGTCCCTTGTTCCATATGCAAGTGCATTCAATAGCCTGATATATGAAATGATCTATACTAGACCAGACATTGCACATGTAGTGGGAGTAGTGAGCAGGTTTATGTCAAAAACAGGGAAGGAGCATTGGACAACAATGAAGTAGGTTTTTAGGTATTTGCATGGCACTAATGATTACGGTCTGTGCTACCAATGAAGGTCATGATTGGACAAAGTTTTGGACATCCATAGATTTTTTAATGTAGATTGAGCTAAAGATTTGGATCAGAGAAGATCTGTAAGTGGGTATGTGCTTAAACTATTTAGAGGAGCAGTTAGTTGGATGAGCAAGAGATAGTCTATAGTGGTACTTTCAACTACAGAGGCAATATACATGGCAACCACTCATGCAAGCAAGGAAGCAATTTGGTTGCGAATATTGTGTTCAAGTATGGGGTTAGTACAACGAGCTATAAGGATAGAATGTGACAACCAAAGTGCAATTTTCTTGGCAAAGAACCCTACTTATAATTCAAATAGAAAGCACATTGATGTTCAATATCACTTTGTGAGGGATACGGTTGAGGACAAAAAGGTGTTGTTGGTAAAGGTGGACACTTTGAAGAATGTTGCAAATGCATTGATGAAGTCTGTGAGCATTGAGAAGTTTTCTTGGTGTATAGAAATAGTGGGTGTTGGACTAATGACTAAGCTCTCTTGTGACCCCCTGTGTGGAAAAGAAAACAACAAGTGGGAGAATGTTGGGCGTGTGTTATATTCTTTCCACGACTAGTTATAGGCACGGGGGGGAGACAACAACCCCTATTTGTTGCACTGGGCACAACAGGGGGCAACAGATCCCCTGTTTGGGGATTTAAATGGGGGCAGTAGCCCCCTACACAGATGGGGCCAGGGGCAACGTCCTGGATTTTTTTTACCTTATATGGGGGCGGACCCAAAGATGGTGGGCAATCCCACTCATGGTTTTGTGCATGGGTTTTGCACATGGTTTCGGGCATGATGGTTTCTTGCCCATGGTATTTTGTAGATCTGGTCAAGGGAACTACAATTATGTTCTAATCCATGGTTAATGAAATGGGGTTTATGATTATGTTCTAATCCATGTTTAATGGAATGGTGTTTACGATTATGTTCCAATATAGGGTTAATGGAATGGGGTTTATTGTAACATTGAAAGGAACATAATGAAAAATCAATCTGATTGTCCCGATTTTGGGATCCAAGGGAAAATCTTTGTGTATTTGTTTTATATTCTCGCCATTGTATTCCGTTTTAAGAATTCCTTTGTAGGTAATTGTTGTATAGGTTTAAAACCTTCAAAATCCAATGATTGCACAATTGCGTACTTAGGAAACCAGGCATGAAGCTTGAGCCTTGAGACTATGCAATGCGCAGTTCAGGCTGGACTGAGTAAGAAAATTGCGTAGTTTGGGAGCTCAGTGAGCCAGGCTAAAGGGTTGAGCATTGGTTCAGGATATTGTGTAGTTTTGGAAGGTAGAGAAGACGCAGTGATTTCGCAGCTTAGGAGCTTAAGGGCTAGGCTTGAGCTTAGAGATTGCGCAATGTGTAGTTAGGGCCAGGATGGAGAGCTGAATTGCATAATTTTGGAGGCCAAGGTCTGGGCTTGAGCTCTGAAACTATGCAAAGCGCAGCCTTGGGAGGTAGGAACTGCACATTGCACAGTGACAAGAGGTAGGTTGCAGGTTGAGGGTTGGAACTATGCAATGCGTTGTTTAGGAGGGCTGGATGAGGCTAAGTTGCTTGGTCAAAATTTTTATTTTTTATTTATTTATTTTTATTTTAATATTTATATATATAATTAATTAATTTTTATTTTATTATATATATCATATATATATATATATATATATATATATATAATATATATATATAAATATATATATATTTAATTTAATTAAATTTTAATTAATTAATTTATTTATTATTATTTTAATTTAGTTTAATTTTTCTTTTTCAGAATTTGACTAAGTGTGGTCGATGAAGGTGATGTGAATAGTGATGATACTAGATTACAACACTTGACAACACAATAACGTAGATCATCCTTGACACATGAACACCATAATTTCCTTAATGCAACAACTTTGTGGCAACCTATAATAAGTGTGACACTAAAGATACACTTTGTGACGACCGTGACGACAATTGTGCAACAATGCTTAAAAATTTGGGAATAAGTGCGAAATATGTTTACATTGTAATATCAACTCATTTTCACAAAGATAAACCCTTGAAACCACCAAAACAAGCTTATATACATTGTGCGATACTTAACATGCGAAAATACAACATTTTCCTTTAGTCACAAAAGGGACCAAAACACTTGGAGAAAACACATGGAATGGATTTCAATGTTTGTGGTGATAATATACATGACCAAGGTAGGCTTCGAAATTTGGTGTAGGCCAAAATTTTGGAGGGTGTTGTTGTAGCAACAACACTTGGTGACACACTAGTATAATTCTAACTTCTCTGTCTTGGTTGATTCTTCTGTGCAGGGTTTCAATTATTCATGGAGTATTAATTCATTGTGCAAATTACTTTGGCTTCCCCACTTGCCCCATAAAAAAACATGGTCCCATTTGTACCTTCTTAGTTGAACGCAATCATAAAATTCAACAATATTGCAATATTTTAAATAGGAAAGGGTAGTGTAGTCTGCGACCTTTAGATCTTGAGAGTATAGTTTTTCATCTCTGGTGTTGCACCGCTGCTATCAGGCCTGGATAGTACCTCGAAGGAGTCAATACAAGAACACAAACATTGTTTCGCTACCAGTGAGCCTGGACAGTACCCCAACGAAGTTGCTTGAGTCACCTCTCCGTGCAGGAAGCCTTTCTCTTCTTTCACCTTTATTTATATATTTAAAGAGGACTGTGCATTGACACTTATTTATTTATGGGCAAAAGAGGCATCCTGACTTATTGAGAGAAGGAGAGGTTGTTCCTTCATAGAAGCATATGGAGACCTTTGATTTAGGTTTTCTCATTTATATTTTCCCCTTTTTCTCTTCTACTAATTGGATAAGCATGAAAACACTGAAACATAAAGAACTGAGTGTGGGCATAAGGTTCCCTGAATAGACACAAGTATCATGGTTTGACCAAAACTCTCTTGACGAATGAAACATACTTTCTGTCAGAACTTCGTTGACCTAAAGATGTAACCAACACAAGGAAGGAGGGCCAGAGGTTAGCCAAATGTTGTGGTGTCACAATACTCTTTTACATTCATCCACACATGAAGAAGCTGGAAAACAAGTTCACACACAATGCTTATTTACATAACAAAACAAAATACCAAACCAATAAACAAGAAAATAAACTATGTACATAGGACACAGTACAACCCAAAATCATCATTGAAAATAATGCTTCAAGCCTTGGCCATTAACAAGAAGAGAGTCAATCTTCCCGTCTAGTGATTGAAGACAACATTTGTGTTGGCCAAGGTTTTCATGTATGGTGAACAATCCAATACATAGTGATTGGAACTTAATGTGTTTCCTTTTGTCCTCATGGGATTTGTCCCACTTCAATATTATGTCACCCACACAAAATTCATTTTCTCCTATAGACTTCTTGTCAAACCACCTCTTGATATGACTCTGGTTAAGATAACAAAAAAATTATTTTTCCTTTTGTCTTTCTTCCTGTAGCTTGCGAAGAGTGTTTATCCTATGTTGAACCAATAAGCATGGCTTTCCCTGGGATTCTTGTGAAAGCTGGAGGGCAAGCAAGTAGATGTTCGATGGTAGGATGACTTCTTTTCCATACACCAGGAAGTAAGGAGACATATTCAGATAAGGTTTTGGCATGACTCGGTCAACCCATAGGGCATTCACCAAAGCAGAGTGTCGGTTCCACTGTTAAGAGAAGATGGTCTTCTTGATAATGCAGATGGGGTTTTTATTTGTAGACTCAGCAAGACCATTTCCTTGCAGATAGTAATTAGCTGAATGTTTCAATACAATTCCATTTTCTAATGCAAAATCATATAATATTAACAATGAAAAATATGTTGCATTGTAAAACATAAGTGAAGTAGGGATTTCAAACTTAGAAATTATATTTTTTTCCAAGAAGTTGATGACTTCGTGATCATTCACCTGTTTGAGTGGAACTACTTATGCCCACCACGTGAATTAGTCTGTAGCAGTGAGAATATAATGATGTTGCTTTCATGAGTGCAGAAAAATCTCACCAATCACATCTAAGCCCCATTGTTGAAATGGTTTTCAATTGCAATAGGCTACAATGGGGCAATTGACTTCTTTCATTTGCTGACACACTTCTAGAAAACTGAACACTTGCGGGCATAGGTGTGAGCATATTTGAATAATGTGGGCCAATAGAAATCGACCCGCATAACTTTATGTGTTGTTGTGTCACCCGTAAAGTGTCCCTAGGATGGTCCATTGTGGAGATCACACGATACTTTCTCGTAATCGTGCGCTTCCAAACACCTAAGAAATACTCCATTATGGTGCTTTTTGAAAAGCACCCCATACACCAACTGGTAAGATAATGCTTTCAGTGTGAGTTCCCTCTTCTACCATGCATATAAGTGAGAGGGAAAGGTCTCATGATCAAGATACTGGCGCATGTCAGCATACCAAGAGTGTGTGATAATAGTGGGGGAAGCTCGCTCAACATTATACATTTTTAATTTCTTGTTCCTATCCAAATGGATCTTCCTCTTTTGCATCCACCACTTCTACTACTAGCCGACATAGAGTGTGGACCTTAATTGTGTGAACTGGTTTAAACTCTAAATCACACTCTTGTAGACTAGTCATCCAGTTCACTCTTCTCTCACCTAGCTCTTGTTGGACTTGTCCTGACGATGAACCACACTAGTTGGTTCGAAATGCGTCGACAAATGATAAATTATGTGATTTTGCCGAAAATTCTCTAAACAAATGTTATGGATCACAGAAGTCTAAATTCATTAATGATTTGATTGTTGGGTGCAAAACAAAGATAATAAAATGATTCTTCAAGAGATAGGGTCAGAAGTCCTTCACCGCCTTGTAGTCTGCATACACTTTTTTTTTATTATCAATGGCGGGATAGTTAAGTTTAGGTCCTTGTAGGCTGGCACTCATGAATGATATCGACTACTCATTGTTTTGATCATACTTGTGTGTGAGAACAATGACTAGAGAAGTGTTAGAAGCTTTCTTAAAATTTGGGTTGAACACATCTGGTGCTTTTGCGATAGCTTGTTTAATACAGGAAAACACGTCCTTTTCCCTTTTATCCCACTTATATAATGCATCCTTCTTTACCATCTCTTCCATAGGTTTCAAGATCTGGGCGTAATCAGAGATGAACTTGCAGAGACAATTAATCTTCCCCAGGAAGCACTGCATAACTTTCTTGTTAACAGGGAAGGGAATATGCATAATAGCTCTGACCCTTTCCAAGTCTACTTTAATCCCACTGTTCTGCGATAATGTGGTCCAAGAGATTTCCCTTAGACACTGCAAAAATACTCTTCTTGGGATTAAGGGATATCCTGTATTTTCGACATCGCTCGATTTTTTTTCTTCAATGGCATAAGTGGTTGGATATCTTCTTGGAAAACACTATGACATCATCCAGATACACCATTACACTCTGTTTGATCAGTCCATGAAATGCGATGTCCATCACACTTTTAAACATTGCACTTGCATTGACTAGCCCAAATGGCATTCTTTTGAATGTGAACATTCCCCAATTTTTGTAGAATGTAGATTTCAGTTTGTCAGGCTTTGATACCAGAACCTGGTTGTAGCCCGAATAGCCATCGAGCAAGGAGAACATCTCTGATGCTAATACTATCTACAATATTTATTCCATAGATGGCACAAGGTAGTTATATTTTTCTGAGGCACCATTCAAGTTTCAAAAATCAACATACAAGACGATTTCCTTGGACTTCTTCCTCACTAGGACTAGATTAGATACCCAAGTTGAATGTCGTAGTTTATATATGCTTCTAGCATCCAACATTTTTTTCAACTCCTTTTGAATCAACAGTTCAAGCATTGGATGTACTTTTTTCAACTTTTGTTGAAAAGGCTTGGCCCCTTCTTCAATCATGATCACATTCTGGATTATTCACGTGTCATAAGTTTTGAGCTAGTCATATGTCCACGCGAAAACATCTTGGTACTTCTTGAATAAGAAGATGAGGGTTTGTCGCTCTTGTGGTGTGGAGAAAGCACTGATATTGAAAAAATTCAGATCCTTTTTTGTTCCAAGCTTTATTTTCTCATGCAACAATGTTGAACTGTGGATTATTGCATTGACTAGCCCTTTGAAGCGATTTTGCAAGTCATACAACTTTTCTAATGATACCACGCCCTTTGGCATGGAGTTTTATTTATTTGCATGAGCTACATCCTACAATCCTCTTTCGTTCTCATCTTCATTGATAACTGCATCCTTTAATAGATCAATGTTCTCCATAAAGTGTAGTATATGCTGGTCATCATTGAAAACCCGTAAGTTAGTGATATTGTCAAGGACATATGGTTTATAGAGAATTTCTATAGAAAAACCATCCCTAAGCAGTGTGTTGATGGTGCTGGACCCACAAACATTCAGGGGATCTCCCTGATATGAAGTCCCAACTAGACCTCACTCTATTTGGAGTAGGAGTCCCAAAAATGGGTGGTAATGTTATGCCTTGACTATGAAAACATGCAGAGTGAAGTATAGTAACTTTTGTGAGAGAAAGTGTGTGACCCTGTGGAAATTCAAGTGCGATGCATGAAGGTTCCAACGCACGAAGGAAAAGGAAGTGTGCCCCTTGGAAGCCTATAATAATATGCAACTTGAAAGGAGCACATGAGCATAATGATATCACAAGATAATATGTGGAATAGTCCATAAGTTAACAATGACGAATTAATACAAAAACACACATTCAAAAAGATTCATACAAATTCAAACAAAATATTTCATAAGCATAAGTGTAAGTTAAATAACATACATTTCAAATACAACAAGAATAGTCCTACAATATTCACAACACATGCATGAAAGCATGCTGGCTTTGAGTTTTATTATAAGTGAAAGTTCCATTCATACATACACCATTCATGGACCACTAGCCCCAATAGTGGAACATTAAAGTAAATAACATCTGATCCTCCAAAGAAGTATACTCGCTATATGCTATGAAGAAGCCAAGGGTCTCACAAAACTCCTAACCTCCTTCTAAGCCTAAGCCTAGCCAAAATATTGGCTCCTAAAAGCCCTTTACATGAGTTATGAGGATATATTTATAACAAAGGGAGTGACTCTTCACATTCCCCTTTGTGACACTTGGATTCCCCTTATGACTCTTCAAATTCTTTAAAAAATGACTCATTACACTACATCATGAATCTTCACATTCCAATATTGAGACTTAGAATTTCACTTTACAACTAATTACAAATAATATTACATTTTACACTCGTAACCATATAAGACAAAATAGGGTAGAGACAACTTGACAACCTAACAAGACAAAATACTATGATGCTTGAGTTTGGGGAAACTATAGCTCAACAACTTCCACTTGATGCTTCTTGGTCACATATTAGTGCCAGCACGACATTGTGTGATGACATCTCCAAATTGTGTAATGGTGTTTGGATGGAAGTAGACTTTAGCCTCCATAGCATCCGGGTACAATGACTTGGAACTAGTTTCAACTTCCCCCTGAAGCATGCGCAACGTTGTTCTAACTTGGATAGGACCACCAATGTAGTTATACATGTTTTGTCTGTTCAACTCTAAAAATTCCTTCTTGGAAATCTATCTCAGCTGCTCTAAGTACTCTTCGATCTCTTGCCGAACCTAGTTCCTAGGTTTGGGTCTGGTGAGCAAGCCAACTGATGGGATATTGTGTTCTTTCACTAAGACATCCAAACTATTGTATAACCATATGCATCAGGCTTGAATGTTACCAATAAATGAGGCGAGCTGCTTGTTGTTCTGAATCAACATTTGAACCCTCGCTCTCTCCAGATATGCCTATGGCTTCATTTTCTTCCCCCAGTCAAGCGGTGACCCTTTGTATTGCATTGTCCATTCTTGCACATATGTAATGGAAGCTTGCACATCCTTGAGAGTTTTAACAAAATTTTTGCTCTGCTACTACAGGCCATGCAAACAGACAACTACTTTATGTATGGTCACAAAATCCTTGTAGAGGTTCTACAAGGTTTCTGCAAGTGTTGATAAATCAACAAGTATCATTGCTCTCATCTCCTCCAAGTAGACCTATGTGAAAACTGCATTCTATGCTACTGCGCAGAGTTATTCTCCCTCTTGCCTAGCAGCCTGTAAGTTATGTTCCAATTGCTCATTCTCGATCGTCAAACACTGAATGTTTGATCTTGTTTCACCTTCAAAGGCCAAGTTGGATTCAACAATGGAATTTGGATTCTTCCTAGCATCTGACACTATCACCCTTTATCTAGTGAATGCAGGTCATGCATGATCATCTGATCTTTTTTTCTCCATGCTTGTACAATCCTCTTTTGGATCTCATCAAATGACAGATTGTACACATCCATTACAATATCATCATCAAGAGGAACAACTTCCCCTTTCTTCGCTCGGAGCTTGTTGGGAAAAATATTGGGGGGGGGGGGGGGGGGGGGGATTGAATAAGTATTTTAAAAATTCACAATAATAATTTTCTTTTCTGAAATATATATGCGACTTTACTGAACCCAACTCGTGTATGTATGCGACTATTGAAAAAGAAACTAGTGTATGCTTAGTAAACTTGTAAAACAAATAATTATTGATCTGTTAAACTTAAACCAGAATGTAATTTATCAGGCATTTGATAAGTAGTAAGCAGGTACAATAAGAACGAAATAAAGTATCACACATAAGCAACACACATGAACTCTAGGATTTAAGGTGGAAATCCAATGTGGGAGAAAACCACGCTGTTGTCGTCCCAATCTTCAAACTTATTAATATAAAAAAACTTCTTACATTCTTGTACTGGTGCATTCTCATGCCAGTACGCAGGCACCCACCTGCTGAAGGCTACAACCTTCACTCGTTCTCTAGCTCCTACCGGAAGGGAGCTCCAACCCCCTGATATGATTACCAGCTACTATTGGCAGGAAGCTTCTACCTCCTCATTGAAGGCTCCAACCCTCAGCAACATCCGTGGACCACATTTCATAAATTTCACACTAGATCCACCTGCTTTAATACAACACAACTTGTATATCAACTGAAGCAAACACCAACTTAATTCAAATAGAACAGTGAGATCACTGTAACCAGAACACAGAACTGAACTCATAATACTGCATCAACACATAGAATCAACTGCGACCCTGATCATTCATATGCCAGCATGTATATGCTACTCCACTTAAGGTAATCCGCGTGTATACGCGCTTTTTGTTGTGTACAAATCTCAATATACTAAAAACTTGTAATTCTGAATCAAATACAAAGTTGTCCAGAGTTATTCTGAAATATTTTGTTAGCTTACAAAACCCTCATACAATTAGCAACATCAATAATTTTTTCAACAATTCAACATGTAACCAAATTTAACTTCATCATTCAATTAGTTCTACTGTAGACATTATCACTCAACCCAAATCAAAATAAGGACATCATTGACAAACAACAAAGATACAACAACACTAATCAGGTTGATCAGTCATTTATGAACAAAAACCCTTCCTTTATGTACGCGACTTTGAATAAATGAACTCGTGTGTATACGCGACTTCACTGAGACCATCCTGCGTATAAATATGCAAATTTTAGGTTTCCTTTATGTACATGAATTTGAAGAGACAAGCCCACATGTATATGCGACTTCATCGAGACCACTCTACATATAGATCCACAAATTTTGACCTAAAATTGTGCAGCTCTTTAGAACTTCAGAAAGACCCAGATTATAATATTCAGAGATGAAAACATGCGTTAATACTTAGATCTAGTCAATCCATGAGCAGATCATACAATTGAAAGTCATTTCAGGTCTTAATATCCTGATCCATCATTGTGTCAATCAGTGCATAATTTTTTCAGATCTATGTGTCAACTATGGCCCTTACAATACAAATATACTTCAGATTGAAGTATTCATCGAAAACCCTTTCATGTGCACACTTAGCACTTTGATCTTCACCTCCTTATATAGTTAGAGCCTTAGCCAATACCATGGGTTAAACCCTTAGTTTTGCTGATGGTATTCTTTGATGGGATCAATATCCATTGTCGTGCTCATTACTATGGGTCAATACCATGGTAAAGACCCCTAGTATTTAGAATACCATGGTGCAAAAACTATACATGACTTTGCTTCACCAAACCTGTGTGTATATGCGACTTGGCCGTGACGAACCCGCGTATAGATATTCAAATATTCACCTTTATCAAACTTATGATTATGATCTGTAAACCTTTGTCCCATCATTTTATTATTCTGTTCCATCACTCTGTCACCTTTGAACTAGCCTGTGGATTCATCTAGTTACCATATACTTGTTTTGTTACAAGTGAGTTTCCATCAAGGACAACACACACATCATAATGCCAAATTTCTCCCCCTTTGGACTTGATCGCAACCATGTTGGTGTTGATCACCTCAACATGTAGAAACCTGTTAGATACATCAAATAACCATTATTCAAACACCAAGATACTCTCCCCCTTTGACATCAAGGTCAAAGGGTGGACCAAAGCTCCCCCTTTGATCTGATTTGAACTATATTGTCCATGCTCCCCCTGAGCACATGTTGAATCTTCATAAATATTTTCAAATGAAGATAGGTGACAATGATCTCATGGTTAGCTTTGACATAGTGTCTCTCTACACCATGATTCCTGTAGATGAAGCCATAGAAGTATTGAAGAAAATCACAGACCATGAAACTGTGGAACTAGTAGGCATTTGCCTTAAATCTTCATACTTCAGTTTCAAAGGAAAAATTTATGAGCAAACTCATGGAGTTGCCATGGGTTCTCCTTTATCACCATTAATTGCCAATTTATACATGGAACATTTTGAACAAATGGCTCTCAAATCTTTCCCCTTCACCCCTGATGAATGGAAAAGATTTGTGGATGACATTTTCGCTAAATGGTCCCATGGTTTAGAAAAACTTAATGAATTCTTATCACACATAAACAACCTCTCTGAACACATTAAATTCACTATTGAAATTGAAAAAGACAACCAAATCCCCTTCCTAGATGTCCTCCTGACCAGGAAAAATGGCAAACTAAGCCACCAAGTCTTCAAGAAACAAACTCACACTGACAAATATCTTCACTCAAATTCCCACCACCATCCGAAGCAAAAAGTCGGTGTCATCAAAACCTTAGTTACCAGAGCTTCTAGAATCTCTGACCCTGAACACTTAGAAGAAGAACTTGACCATCTCTACAAGGTCTTTATAAACAATGGCTATCAAAAAAACATTATTCAAAAAATAATCAATAAATCCAAAACCAATACCCAAAAAAGAAAAATTGGTGAAAACCCTAGAATCTCCCTACCCTATATAAAAGGAACCATAGACAAAATTGCCAGAATTTTGACCAAGCATAACATCATGGTTGCCTTCACACCCCCTAACACCATCAGAAACATGCTAGATTCTGCCAAAGACCTAATAGACCCAAAAAATCACAAAGAAGTATATTCAGTTCCCTGCTCATGTGGCAAAATATACATAGGTGAAACAGGGAGATCCTTTGGCATAAGATTAAAAGAACACATTAATGATATTTCAAGGAATAGGTCGGAAAAATCAGGTCTGGTAGAGCATGCTTACTCCTCCTCACAATATATTTGCATGGAACAAGCTAAATTAATTCACAAGGAAGACCATTATTTAAAAAGAAGGGTGAAAGAGACAATCGAAACCGAAAATTCATCCAACAACATGAATAGAGACGACGGCCTTAAATTAAGTAACACCTGGAAACCCTTATTAAACAAAATAAAAAAGCAATAAATACATACTCACAAGCTTTCATAAAAAATGAAAAATAAATAAATAAATTAATGAATAAATTAATTAATTAATCAATTAATTAATTAATAATAATAATGATGATGATGATGATGGTGGTTAACGTCCGCTGAGACCAAATAATGATCTATCGGACCTAAAAAGACAAATTATTTATTTTGATTTAAGATTTTATTCCTATGCTCAAAAAGCTTGGAGAGAAGCCTCCCGAGTTCACTATAATTTTGGCATTGTAAAAGGCTAGAAAGGTCAGTATTGTAACAAATGTTGTGAAATTGAGATCTAATGTGGTTGTATGCAGGGCACTCTAAGAGGAAGTGGTTTTCATCCTCGATGCTCTTATTCTCACAAATATGGCAGATCCTTTCCATCCATGGCGTTTTAGGAACTACCCAGCGGCCAGTCTCACTATGGAGCTCATGCGAGCTCATTCTAATCTTTGCTATATTAATTTTCTTCTTTGAGCTAGTTAAAATAGAGAGATACTTTTGATCTTCAAGGGCGGGGTTGATGACCTTCTTAAAATAACTTAATTTTCTTTTAGACGCTAAATCTTTCTCACACCACAATTTTTCTTTGAACTTAGAAGTAACAATATCTTTAATGTTATTTATGTTTTGCAAAGCAACATTCTCATTGATCTCCCAATAGTTTAACCAGGCCCTTGTGTCTTTATGCCATCCTCGGTTAAGCCTTAGGTGGTTTTTGCTGGAATTTAAAGCTAGCTTAGGAAGTCTATGGTCTCCTATGTTATTGAATTTGTGCTTGTACAATAGAAGCCTAGTCATAGCTAGGCTCTCGATAGGGGAAAGACCCACTTCTATAAGGAGCATAGGACAGGGTGTGTTGCTTCTAATTTTGAGGTTATACATTATAAAACGCTTCTGGATTTGCTCAATATTTCTCCAGGATTCTCTAGAGATGTTACAACCCCAAACCTCACATCCATGTAAGATAACCAAAGTAACTAAAGTTTCAAAGAGGAACTTCTTTCTATCCCACATTACAAGGTTTGTCGTTTATTTTCAAGACCAAAATAAGCTTTCCATCCCCCATTAATCATTTTCTCAATGCTATAGTTCCAATTAAGCTTGTGATGAATATCAATTCCTCGATACCTGTAGGAAGACACTTCCTCCAAGTTACTATTGTTGTACACAAAATTAACGTATGTGTCTTTTTTGGATTTGATAATCATAACTTTTGTTTTGTCTGTGTTAACAATCATACTCATGGTAGAGCAGAAATCCTTAAGAAGTATAAGTTGTTTATCAAGATCAAATGGGCACCTTGCGAGAAGAACAATATCGTCAGCGTAGAGAAGAAGGATGATGACTATCCCAGCTAAGATTGTGTTAGCACATCGTGCTTCCTCGAAACAACCTTCTAGCCAAATAGGGTAGGGGAGAGGGGGCAACCTTGTTTAACTCTGATATTACACTTAATATCTTTTGACCACCCCTCATTGCTCTTTAACTTGGAAATTACATTCTCGTATAATCTTATAGTGGCAACTCTCAACTCAAAAGGAACCTTTAGCTCTTCTAATATGTTCGAAATGTTGTTTCTAGGAACCATATGGAAAGCCTTTCTAAAGTTCACAAAGCAACAAAAGGGATTGGATTTATCCTTGCTGCATTCCTCCACAATGATCCTAAGCATAACCAGGTGGTCTATTGTTGAGTGCTGCTTTCTAAAACCTGCTTGGCCTTTAGCCCACTTACCTTCACTTTCAAGCCATATGCTCAACTTCCTTTCCAAAATAATACCATATAACTTGGCTAGGATAGGGTTGATCATAATTGTCTAATAATTAGAGAGGTTATTTGTATCCCCACTTTTAAAAATAGGGATAATGAGGCTTTGAGTCCATGGTTTAGCGAACCCTTGCTTGACCGCTTGATTAAAAATCTTGTGAATGTGGGGGATGAGGACAAGACCTCCAATTTTTAAGATTTCCGCTTGGTAACCTTCAATGTCCTTAGCTTTCCCATTAGCCAAGCGATTAACCCCGAAATCAATGTTTTCTAATGGGAAAACTTCTTTCGTTGTGAGTAGGGTTTCAAAGTTATCCATGACATTTGAAGATTCATTAAGCTTTTAAGATAGGAATTCCAGTCGTGTAAAGCAAATTTATTATTACCTTTAGTTTTCCTAGTTAGAAACTGCCTCTAGAATTTCTTAGGAGCTACCTTAGAGAGGTGTAAGAGATTCTCTTGTATTTTATAAACATACTGCCTTTTTTCCTTTTAGTTAGGGCTTTGTATATTTTTATCTTGCCAATTTTAAGAGATTCATCAACAACTTTCTTAATTTCTCTCCTCGCACTTTTACAATCTTTGTCATACCATGGGCTGATTTTGCTATTTCTTTTATTACTTGAAACTTCAATTCAGAACTTGTTAATAGAATATGAGAGGGTTGAAGTAAAATTATGATAGAGATCTTCTATGTTGTCTATACTAGATAAAGGAAGCAAATTAGTTTTTAATTCATTTAGAAAGAGATCTTTTATTTCTATCAAAGATTAAATTCTTTTGGCTATAAGGATTTCTTCTATGGGATCTCTATGCATGACAAAATTGAGAGTTATAAGTAAAGGCCTATGATCAGAGTTAGGCTCGTGGTTGTTTAAGATGTCAAAATTTTTTATTTCGTTGTATAGAGGGAGGTTGAAGATAACATAGTCTAGCACACTGCTACCAGGCCCATAGATGCAGGTATAAAAATTCACAATTACTTAATATTTTTAAGTGAAATTTAAATTTAAATTTAAATATTTTATTAATATAATTTTTAAATTTGATATTAACAATTTGTAAATCAATATAATCTTAATGCTATTTATTATGTATGCAGAACAAACATTGTGTCCAATGTTTGGGGTGGACACTTGACCCATCCCCACAAGAGAGTGATTACAAAAGAGTGTATATAGAATTATATAGTT
>APFE030624597.1:0-68512 GCA_000404065.3 Pinus taeda
TGGGCAGGCCTGTTCCTGAAGTCTGCCCCATTGGCATCTCTTCTTCAGAGAAGGGATTCAGTCTTTGCCTCTTCTCTGGTGATGCAGTTAGGGGCGTTTCCCTATCTCTTTTCCTACTCACGTCCTCCCTTTGAGGGGTTTTGAGGACTAATGAGTCAATTCTTGAGTCTTGCCTTGGGGGTGCCATCTGTGCTGGCTGCTGCTGGGTGGCCAATGGGGCCTCTGCTGTTTGTTCCCCCTGCACCTGTTGGTTCTTTTGCTGTTGTTCCTGTTGGGGTGGCTGCACTTGACCCTGTTGCACCTGTGGCTCTTCCATATCCTTCTCCTCGCCTTTGCTCTGAGCTTGGCCTGTGGTTTGTACTGTTTCTTGCTGTGCTGCAGATGATGAGGCAGCTGCTCCTGTTTGAGGCTTTGGTAGAGTAAATACCTGTGAAGGAGATTCAAAGTCAGCCATTTTCAATAGATGCCTTCTAGCTCTTTCATTCAATTCTTCTTGAGTGACTGGTTCCTCCAGTGTGTTCCTTCTCCATTTTGGTTGTTTGGCATGTCTTTCAATGTAGGGCATGCTCACATGTTCATAGCTAGAGAGCTTGTATTTTAGCCTTCTTAAGGATATGGTCATATTAGGGTCATAAGGCTTCCAAAGGAAGCTGTGTTTTAGGCCAAGGCATTCTAGTTTCCTGTCAACTTCTTTCCAGCCTTCCCTTTTGTTTAAGACAAGGTGGCCCAACTGATTTTTTACCTTTAACTGTGCCTTCTTGCCCTTGCCTGCAAAGTGCACCATATCAGCATTGCCAAATTGCCTGAAATATTCTAAGGCAAACAGTCTCATAGGCACATATTTAGGCAATCTGTATGGGTGCAACTCACACCCATATATTCTGATTACAGTATAGTGTTGGTAAAAGTACCAATCCCCTATGCTGTATGCTTTGGATAGCTGCAGAATCCTCTGCATCTCATCAGTCAGTCTTGGAGGGGGTGAGGTTAAGAATAAAGACATGGCTGGATGGATGAAGAGGTCTACGAACTCAGAGTATGTATATGGGGAGTATGTGCTGAGGTGAAACACTGAGGTCCAGTACACCACTGACCTTGGATTGCCTGCTGCATCAGTTCTCTTAATCTCAAAGGAGAACTTCTCATGTTGGTAGTATAGGATGAGGTGGTAAATGTAGGAGGTGTATCTGAACACCTTCTCTCTGGACAAGTTCAAAAACTGCTCACGCATCTTATTTGAAATGTATGTAGCATAGTCATAACAGATAGGAGTCTTGCCAGGGGAAAACATTGTCATCATTACTAGTACAGTTTCCTCAATAAATTCTAGTGACTTGTACCCCAAAACTGAACTGATCATGTAGGCAAGGTCTACACCCAGTTGATTGAGGTAGCCATCAAAAATGGGAGGGTGCAGCACTGTGTCAGAGTTTGTATTGAACAATTGATTTAGCTTCAGGATCTGTGCATCTGTTAGTATTTTGGCTCCTTGGTTGATCAAATCCATTAGAGACAAGGGGACCAATTTCTTCTGGGTCTTGAACTGTAGCATCTCTCTGATGGCCTCAGGGGTCATGTAGAATACCACTGCACCTGTAGGGTCAAGCACAACCCTTTGCATGGGGTCATAGCACACAGCACATAAATGAATCAGGTCAGGGAACTGGTTGACCTGAGGGAGCTTGAATACTGGGAGGAAGGAATCCCAAATGCCTAGTATGTATGTTCCATCCTTATGTCTGGCCTTAAGCTCATTTAGCAGGTTAAGGTGGAACTTGCACTTCAATGAGGAGTCCTCTGAGATATGGTAGTCTAGGTCTGCCAAATCCTGCCACTCCAGCTCTCTCTGGGGGGCATTTAAGGGAGCAACATTGAGGGAAACTGGTGCAACTAGAGTCTCCATGTTTGTTTGGATTTTGATAGGTAAATAAACTTCTGTTCCTTAGGCCGGAAGAGCATTGCCTGAGTGAAGAGGAAAATTGAAAATGAAAGCTAATAGGGTAAGTCCACAACAATTGAAGTACTGTTTTGGTTCCTTGAGAAGGCAAGTTATAGTGTGTAATAGACCTTTCTCGTTAATTGAGTGCAGGTTATGGTTTCTAGTTCACGACTGCCCGAACGAAGAATGCGGGTTTTTCACTGAACTTGCAGTCTAAATGGCTCGGCTAGTGAAATTCGACCGTCATTTTTTCAAGAGGGAGTTGGGTGTAAGTAGTTTTCTGGTGAATTTTTAAGCGTTTTCTGTGCTTAAGGTGTTTTTAGCATTTATAGAGAAAAACCAGGTTTCAAAGAGGTTTTCACGGACAAGTACTCGGTAGATGGATTGCCTGGGTCGGAACAATAGGTGGGTACGCACGCTGAAGCTCTCCAGTTGGTTTTGAGAAGGTTGGTGAAGCTTTCGTCGTTAAACGCATGTAGAGAGCGCAGAAGTGTTTTTGCAAAAAAGTGCAAAAAACGCGTAATTTTTGACAAAATATGGCTTTTTCGGGTCATTGGTGCCTTTTGTAAATGACGTCAGCATGACATCAGCAGGTGGGTCCGGGTTGGATGACGTCAGCATGATGTCATCAGGTGACGTAGCGGCCTAAGACTGGTCCACGGGGGCGTTGAGGTGGCGAACAGGTGGACCAGTGGTGGGCGGGGCGCGCGGTCGTGGCGCTGACATAGGTGGTAAGAGGACGCTAAGATAGCCGGACAGGTGGCGCGATATCGGGCTACCTCTTATACGGCGAGGAATCTGTCAGAGGGGGCTCCGATGGATTTTGGGGGCGACACGTGGACCCCGCATGACATCAGTGTCTGACAGATATCGGATGATATTTGTCGGACGTCGGGGCCACTCCGAAATTCACGACGACCGTCGGATTAAAGGAGCTCGATCGGACGGCTATCGGGTCATCAACCTGTGCGAAGGATACGATCATCGGGCGGGTATTTAAATAATAATTTTCTTGAAACTTGCACCCGGCGGGACCCTTTGGAATATTTAAAAATTCAATGGTTCTGTAATGTATTTCTTATAAATGTGAATCAAACCCAAAACTTTAGGAAAAGTGGGTTTTTATACATTTTTCTTTGTAATGTCGCCTATGCATTAGAACTTAGGATAAAAATGGTTTTTGATGAAATTTTTCCATGTAAACAGCGGAACTGGGTCCCGACCTTAGGATAAGGCAGGGAAAGTGGGTTTTTAGGCATTTTTTCACTTTTGAACGGGTATAGGGGTAAAAAGGGGGTTTTCCAAGGTTTTTATGGCAAAATGAAGGATTCAATCGGCCAGTGAGTGCTGATGGAGAGAGAGAGGTAAGGCTTGGGTTCTTGAGCTTAACCAGGTGTTAATCCAATTCCCTAGTAGTGAACCATATGGCTATAATGCCAAGGAGGGGGTATTTATACATTGCTTAGGGTTTATACACCATGGTGTTATAGTAGTAGGGAAAGGGTAATGTAGGGATTTTTTAAATAATACAAGTTAGAGGTCAATATGGAAAGGGAGGATGAAGGAGGAGTAATACTACTAAGTTTTCTTGAAAACAACTTAGTTTAAAGAGTAGATCAAATGAAAAGAACTTTACAAAAGAAATGTGGCTTCTAAAGGCCACAAGAACCAACATAACCTTGAACTCTTTCATAATCACAGCTAGTGAAGGGATGTTAGTAATGAGTGGTAAACAAAGGGAAAAAGGGAAGTTAGACATGCTCCATTGTGTTGTTTTCCTTTTATTTGGTTAGCAAAGTTCCATCTTGGAAGAAACACCACTTCTGCAACCCCATCTACCTACCCAACTATTTTGCCTAGCATTTTTTTGTTTCTTCTTGGAGGGTGCATTTGGACTTGCAGACCCTTTATGTGCCTTTTCTTTTCCCTTGGCTTTTTGCTTTGATTTCCTATTTAGCACTACCCCTATTTCTTTCAAGGCCCCAGATTAAGCAGTTGTGAACCTTAGTTTCTCTGCCTAACTACTGATCTGCCAAGATTAAACAGTTTGGACAGATTTCTTTCTCTATTCTACAACAAAAATTGAAACATGGCATGATCCAGATTAGACTGTTGGATCATCCATCAAGAACTTTAATAGGCATGAAGGCATGTACACACCTTGTCTTTCCTCAAAAATATGGGATCTTTGTAGCAGCAAAGCAGAGCATATTTGGCACTTGAATTTTCCAATCATGAAATATGAAACCTATTGGTATAGGTATCCAACAGTTTCGACAGGGATACCTTTTAACCATTTGATTGTTCATGACCCCTTGCATCTTAGAGTATGATTAAAAGAATTAATTCAAAACATGTTTTGATATTTTATATTTCTTTTTTTTTCTTTTTGTAAGATAAAAAGCCATTGTCCTGGTTTGGTTGCCAGCTGATTTGACAATGCCATTCACTGGTTGTAATCTAATCAAACAAGCTGGCTCATGATGAGACCCCTTGTCTTATGCTTATAGGCCATTACCTTATTTTGGTATGCAGTGTTGGTAATATTGGTTAGACTATTTCCCAATTATCATGGTAAGCAGGCTTGTAATACGACCCCTTATCTTTATATCAGATATTTTAGAATTACACTCTGAGTAATCATAAACTTGGACGAATGGGATGAACAATTTTCTGCTTAAGAGAAAATGGATGACAAGGTAAGAGTTGAGGATGCTAAGATTGAATCAGTCTCTGTTTTGATATTGATAACCATTTTTGTGTCCAGTTTGAAAACATTAAAATGATTTATAGTAGTTCTAAATCTTGAGAGGATTTTCACAAAACCAAAATGGGGTTTTCAGAATGTTAATATACCAAATTTCCTAGAAATTGTTCCTCTTGTTTAAGATGTCTATTTTACAAAAGTAAATATTAAAAATACTTATTCCGAGCAACATTTCAATATAGCAAAGGCCAATAGAAGCTATTTTACAACTTTATTTCCTAACGATCCTAAATATTGCTAATCCTACTGAATTTAAAAGAGAAGGGGTTACCTCCTCAATTGAAGAATTTCTTTAAGATGAGGCCATTAACAGGAAGAGAGTCCCTCTTTCCTGATCGATCTTGTAATATGAATATTGAATGGCCTACCTTCTCGCTGATCTAAAATGGTCCAAGCCACATATTTTGGAATTTGGTGTGTTTACCCTTATCCTCATGTGCTTTGTCCCATTTTAGAACAAGATCACCAACCTCCAACTATTTAGAGCTAGACAAAGCTGAATCAAATGATAACTTGATTATCTGCTGATGTTTATCATGAGTAATTTTGGCCTTTCCTCTTTCTTATTTTAATTTTAAAATCTAATCATGTCTGAGTTGGATAGAAGAAGAGGGTCTTTCTTCAATAAACTGAACTAGGGCTAGAGAAAGAAGCGCTAAATTGGTCGGTAGTACTGCTTCTTTCCCGTAGACAAGATTGAATGGGGAAGTACCTATAGAGGCCTTTTGTGTTATTCTATTAGCCCATAGTGCAAATACTAAAGATTTGTGCCAGTTTTTATGATTTTGTTCGATAGTTCGCTTAATGATTTTGAGTAGATTTTTATTGGTAGATTCTGCCAGACCATTACCCTAGGGATAGTAATTTGTAGAATATTTCAATTTAAATCATCTTTTGATAACAAACTCAAACATGGCATTTCTAGAAAATAAGATGCATTATCAAAAACAAGAGCATTAGGGACACCAAACCTGGTAATGATGAATTGGTCTATGAATTCTATAATTCCTTCATAGTTTGTTGTCTTTAATGGAATTGCTTCAACCCACTTGGTAAAGTAATCAATAGCAGTAAGGATATACTTGTGTTGTTTGGAGGATTGTGGAGTTATCTCTCCAATGATGTCTAGTCCCCATTGTTCAAAAGGTTGATCAATATTAACTGGATGCAAAGGAAAAGTTGGTTTCCTTTGTCTTCCACTGGAAAATTGACAACTTCGGCATTTCCTTACATACTCATGGGTATCTCTAAATAATGTGGGCCAGTAATATCCAGCATGGATGATTTTATGAGCTGTTGTGTCAGCTCCAAAATGTCCTCCAGCTAGTCCATCGTGTAGTTCCTGCAAGACCTTTTGTGCTTCAGGTTTCTCTAGGCATCTTAATAAAACTGAATCATAGTTTTGCCTAAAAAGCACATCATCAATGATAACAAAGTTTTTTGACTTTATTCTAATAACTCGTTTGTTTTTATAAGAGAGATTAGGAGGTGCATGTCGATTTTTCAAATAAAAGATTAAATCTGCATATTGAGATTCAGAATCGGTAATACTTATCTGGTTGATTTCTTCAATATGATCTGTATCACCTGATTCCAGAAATGTTGGATTAGGGGTGATTTTAGGGGCGAATGTTTGCCCTTTGGCGAAATTAAGTGGTTTTAAATTTTTAGTGGGGAAATATTTTGTATCATAGTACATTTTTACAAATCACCTCAAATAGCCCACCTTATTTGAAGGGAGAGGGTAAAAAAGGTAAATTTAGCCCTTGAAATTAGGAGTTACAACCTTCCATTCGCCCATTTTCAAGAATAGGTTTTATTTAAGTGAATCCTATGGGCCAAAGGCCCAAATACCATATTTATAAAAGAGGTATGGTAAATTAATAAAAATATAAATAATGAGAGGTATGGTAAATAAATTAAGCATAATTAATAAAAATATAAATAAATGAGAGGTATGGTAAATGAATAAAGCATTTTTTATATTTACTCCATAAGTCACCTTATATACATGCAAGGGTGTAAACAAATAAAAATATAAGTAAAGTGGAGGTATGGTAAATAAATAAAACGTCTTTTTATACTTACCCAAAAGGTATGGTAAGAAATAAAAATATAAATAAACTAGACGCATGGTAAATAAATAAAACCTCTTTTTATATTTAATCCATAACCCTCGTTCTATTTATGAAGGCTCAAGAAAGAGGTTTTATTTAAGTGAATCCTATGGGCCAAATACCATATTTGTAAAAGAGGTATGGTAAATTAATAAAATATAAACGAGAGGTATGGTAAACAAATAAAACATTTTTTTATATTTACTCCATAAGTCACCTTATATTTACGAACACTCAAAAAATGCGTTATATTTAGGTGAAACCTACGGCAAAATACTATGGGACAAATGCCATGGACTAGATTGTTATTAATACCATGCAAAAAAACATTATTCACCCTAATATTAGTATTAATAAAAATAAAAATGGCACATGGTATTGTCCCATGGTATTCACCAAAATGGCACATGGTATTGACCCATGGTATTCACCTGGAATGTAGCCTATTTAAATGGGGGAATTAAACCAGCATAGATCCATCATTACTCTAGATCTACTAACCCCCCTAGAGGTATCAAGTATCGTGATATGCAAACTAGCATAGAGTGAAAACGTGATATGCAAACTAGCATAGAGTGAAAAACTATTTGATCCCTCTCGGGGCTTGGTGGATATGTTGTAATTTAATGTATGTTAAACATTTTAGCTTGGTTAAAATTAAAAATAAAACAAAAACCAACTATTAAATTTATTAATTTTTATAAATTACTAATAGTAACTTTTAAGCGCCAAGTTTATGATAACCCATGGTAATACCAAGATCTTACAAGATTTTATAATTGAGTAAAATATTCGCCATGCCTGGTGAGAGATTCGCCCAAAAATATATATATACATATTATATTATTGATAAAATCGCCTTCCATTTTTCCTATATACCATGTAGATTCGCCCATTTATTATACTTATAAATTTAGGGGGGTTCTTAAAATTTTCCCCGACGAAAAATAAGCTAATTCATAAGGAAAGAAATCAAATGCAGGATATGCAGCCCAGAAATAATAGTAATAACAAGGGAAACAACAATCTGTGGCCAAGAAGGAATTCTTCAAATGATTAAAGGCCTCCTACTCCACTAAAATCTACTAATGTTGTTGACGTGCCTATCCCTTTCTACAGACCTTGGGAAAGTTTCCATGAATAAAGTGCATGTGTTGTTGCCAGATTTTTTTTTAGAAGAGGGTAGAAATCAATAGATAAATAATGTGAGTCAAGATGCTTTGCAAGAAAGTTATTGTGCAGACATGATTTCTTCATTCCGCCATCAATAACTTTAGTGATGAGAAGGATCCCATCACATAGGCATACGGTGAAAAACGATCACAAGAACAAATTCTAGAAATTGCTAGAAGTAAGGGTTATACCTATCAGAGGAAAGGTAAAGAACATAGTCAGAATAAACAAGTTGCTTCCGAAAGTTATAAGTCAGGTTTAATGGTGGATTGGGCCGCATGGATTAATAGTATTAAGATGTCAATCTCAATGCTGGAACTTTTGAAGATCCCATCAAGGAGAGCTTCATTCTTCAAAGCTTTAGGCATTGCTCAAAAAGAAAAGATGGACACACACCCTAGAGATGAATAAATCAAGTTGAAATATTTAAATTGTTACATGACTAATGAAGATTTTCAACCCTTCTTGTTGAACTTGGATATCAATGACCGTTTACTTCATAATTGCATGATTGATTCTGGTGCCTCAACACATGTTATGACTAAAAAAGTTATGGATTCAAAAAGGATTGAAGTCCTTGGTGTAGTAACATATTTACAAGTTTCATTGGAAAATTATCCATATAAAATCAACACCATGAATATAACAATTATTGATGTGCCAAATGTGTGGGGAATGCTTCTATCCATAAAATTTCTAGCTTACTTAGGTGGATCTAATCAGATGGATTTATCTTATGCTACTATTCCCATAGAAATAGGTGGTACAGTCAGGTTATATAACAAAGTAGAAAGAATATATCATGTCGAGGTTCCAAAGAGGCTGGAAAACGTGAAGAAATTGTATCGTAGGATCATCCACCACACTATGAGACAGAGTTCATTCAATTAGTTTACCACATTTTCCATTTTCCATCATATTTTCTTAGTAGAAAGAGAAGCATATTTCAGTTTGCCAAGATATGTGACAAAATGATGAATAGTTTCACCGACGAAAGAGGATCAAGTTTCAGCAAGGGACATATGATAAGCAGCCTATTGATCTACCAGTGAGTGAGCGTATGTTTTAGATAGTGCCACATAGTTGACATCTGATGCCATTGTGCATCTTTTTTTATAGTATCTCTAACCCTACTCCTTTTCATTTATGTCGTTATCTAGTTTTATTTCACGCATTTAAGTTATATGTTCTTTATATTTTTCAGTTTGTTAGAGTAGAATTTTTCTATTCCAACAAATTTACTATGTATGCGTGATGGTTTCGGTTTTGAATGCATATCTATTTGATGGAATTCTATTTGCTTGGATGCAGGATTCCGGGATTCTCATGTTACTTCATGGAAACAACGTGTCCCCATATGGAGCCAAATGTTGCACACATTTTGTCAAAATTCCAAGGAAGCAATTGCATCATATTTTTCAAAGGATCAAGATCATCAACCATCAGTTTTTTGGGTCATTGTAAACCCATTTTGCAAATTTTGTAATGTAAATGATGCTAGTAAGACCGTGTATGTAGGTAATCCTATTATTTTGGTGACAAAATTCATCCTAGGAGGTTTTTCATCTCACTGATTCATTTGTGTTTCTAAACATGGATGATCGACAAATTTTTTCCCTCCAGCCACACCCCAAAGCTACGGTGGAATTTATTGTCAAAGTCTTAGGTGAGTCCTAGCTTTTTAGTCAAGTCTTCTGTAAAAGTGACTTGGGAATAATTTAAGCTAATTGGATAAATTATTTTATTACAAGTCACTTGGTCTACTAGATCATATTGTATCATAGAATTGGGTAAATTATTTGAGGGTCTATAATGAACGGGTATTCCCCTTTTGAGGGTTGAATTATGTAAAATCTTATGTAAATTTTTTTTAGTGCATGGTCCTTCATACTTGACATGATGGCTAAAATATTTTAGGGTGGAAAAATAATTAACCCACTTAAGTGTCAATTAATTAATTTTTCTCGCAAAAATAAAATTATATCCTAAGCTAGAAATTAATTAATTTAGAGTCAAAAAATTAAATTGCTAGAAAAAAAAAAAATTATCCAAGCGGAAAAACTCATGAATCTTAAAGAAATTAATTTTTGGAGGTCCCCCACCAAGGGAATATTGGAAATTTCAAGAAAAAATCGACCCTTGGGTCTTGGTGGTCAAGTCAAAGTCAAAATTTTGATGACATTAGCTCAAAATAATTATTTTTTAGCTAATAAAAAATGGGTTAATGAGAAATTTGAAAATTCCTCAAAAATAATTATTTCAACGACAAATATTAAAAGATTATCAAATATTTATCAGCAGATGAGATTATTTGGATGGGGATCAAGGCGACTAGCCATTATTTTCCACTTGGAGGATTTATCTATAAATTGGAGTTCATTTGTGTTTCAAGCCCACTGATCTTTGGCTAATGTAACATTGTAAAAGCTAATGTAAAGCCATTGGTCCACTTGGAAAGTTTTGATACATAATAAAAGACTTTGGGGTGCAATTCATGGTGTCATTGTCTTGCTGATTTTTGGTATGTGTTGGGTACTGACATTCCTATAGTGTGCTTTAAAATTTAATTGAATTGTTATTTCATTGTAGATGATAGGAACATTCTATTGGTAAGTTTTGGGCTTATCATAGGTGATCTAATTCATTGAATGTTCTAACGGTTTATTCTTAAGAAAATATATAGTGTTTGCAAGTTCCCTAGCCATTGGGACCCAAGTTCACAAACAATGGGCACATGTTGACCATGTTTGGATTATGAATATTTTATATTATTTTCTAACTTCACTAAGGCTGTGGTTTGGCATTTATTTTTTGAAAAACATCTAGCCATTGTAAAAATTCACAAAAATTTGATTATAAAAAATCCTTCCAAGCATTGTACACTTGCATATTTTGTAAATATATTTTGTATAATAAATTTGTAAATTATTTTCTAACCTTTGTTTTGGCTAAGGTTTTATGGGGTTTTGGGATTTTGGATTTTTGTATATATTGGGGTTTTGAGCTATTATCAATCTATTTGTGTAGGTGAGATCAAAGGAAAATTGTCAGATTAGAGCTAGATCTAGTCCCTTCACGGTAAGATCTAGCCTCTACAAATTTTTGCAAGGCCAACAATTGAAGAATTTTGCAGAAATTGAAGATATGAAGAATTTTTTTTTTTTTGGTAAGGGTTTCAAGATTTTTAGGCCTCTTAGGGCTATCGTACTCCTTTCTCCTAGCCATCTAGCTTCTTAGCCCCCAACATAAGCCTTTTCTAGCCTTTAGAGGCTAGTTGTAGGCCCCTAAAGGCCTCAACCTACCCTTATTCCCTTGGTCATGGGCTTTTAAGGCCATTTTAGGCCTAGTCGTAAGCCTCTAAGGCTTCAGACTTCCTTATTGCATCTAGACAATTAACTTTAAGGCTTGTCATTGATGAGCCCCAGTATTGTAGCAAGAATGTTGTAACTCCCAAAGCTACCAACTTTACTTTATCAATTTGGGGTTTCATATAAACTTAGAGGTGACAGTGTAGTATACACAATAGATGCATATTCTACTAATGCCACTCTCAACTGGGTCACTTGATCATTAGGGTTGTAGACTATTCCTCTACTGAATTGAAAGGAGTCTATCTACTGAAGGAAGAATATGAAGTATAATCCTAGTGCAGAGAAAGTAAATTCTTTTACAATCATAAGATGAAAGTTGTCAACATGTAAATGCTATGAAATGACAGCAATATTATGTTACTTAGCAGAAAGGAAACTATGCTAACTTGCACCCATTCATATAGCTATCAGGGTTGCTTGAAAACATAAGATTATTCTCCCATTTCATAATTCAAGAATGTATGCATTGACTATTTAATTCACACTTGTAGAGCAAATAAAGTTCTAATTTCTAAGTTCAAAAATCAAAGAACTAATGTTATCTGATCTTACAGGAAGGAAAAGGAGTGAAAGGACTAGTCTAAGTGGCACTTCTGGTCATGGAGTTCAGGCTGAGGGGTGGAACTACTCCTAAACTAGGCTAAGCTATCATTGCAGGTTAAAATAGGGTTAAAACAGGTTGCTACAAGTGAGCTACAGGATATCCTGAAATGCTACAGGAAGTTGGATGAGAGGTTTTGGAGAGTAATAATGGTGATATGAAGTTTTGTAAGGGTGTATGACAACTAGGGATAGTGTGGGGAAGGTGATCTTCACCCTTGGCCAGGCCCATTACTTCAAGAAGGTCGGGTTTGGCTAAGATGGATTGCTCACGGTGACATGAAAATAGAGGTTTGGAACATGTGTTGGCATGTATCAACAAAAGGGGGAGAGGACCTAAATGGAGCTGGTGGAAAGGATCCTTGCCTGCATATCAACAATCCTAGCATAACATCTGCACTTATTACTTTTCATTTGCAAATTATTTTATGTCAACATGGAAAAGATGAATTGAATTTGGAAAAACTAATCTAACTACTGCTAAGAACTTGATTGATGAACTGAAGTATCATCTAAGCTACAACAATCAGGAGAAACAAAATAATAAGTGTAACTCTTTCCAATAAATCATTAAAAACTATCTAACTAATGCTACAACTTGATTGATGCAATTGACAAGAAATCAAACTTTGTTTTTGGGTTGTGAGAGTGGGGTCCTCTAATCATGATCCCATGAGGGAGATGAGATAGGGGTTTGATGGGCATCTAAATTAGACATAAATTAAGGCCCATGCCTCTAAATTTGTTATGACACCAACTCAAGAAAAGATAGAAAAGATAGATCAACGCCTTAGAATTCAGCGTCTTCGAGAGGGCAACCTCCTTTACATTACATAAATGAACAATTCTTGGATGATACAAATGAAAAGACCTCCTTTCTATATATAGGAGTCTAAGGGGTCATAAACATAATTAGAGCCGACATAACATATAATGTAAAGCAAAATAATAAAATAGTAGGCTTCTATGGGCATAATAGTAACATATGGGCACTACGTGGTACATCAATATAATAAGGGGTTTACTATAACATAGGGGTTACACTAGAATGTAGGGGCCTAAACAAATTAAACAAAATTTAAGGCGAATGACCATCCTTCAAACATTAAAAACTCTCTTTTTTGCATTAGATAAGTATTTTAAAACTTTAAATAATCATAGGAAGGTTTATGAATAATTCATATTTGTGCCTAATATTATTTATTTTTGTGGAATATTATGAGAATATTGGGCAGATTATGAAGATTTGGAGGAGAAGATAATGTAGGGACTTGTTCCCTACTACAGGAGGATCAATAATAAATAATAAATCAACAAGATATTATGGAATTATGCCACATATTGTGGAATTCCAATGATTGAGAAAATCTAGGAATGTGTTCCCTACCATTTAATGCAGATTCATAGTATTGGGGACTAGATCCACTAATCAAGGGATTTTGGTGGGGAAAGCTTCCTCCATTAATGGGGAATGATTCTTAATCATTTTTTATAAGTACCAAGTCAAATTTTCCTCTAGGGATATTCTCATTAGTGTTTTTGTGGAGAGAGATTGTATTTTTGCAGCTCCATTGTATTTTCTTGTAGGGATGTAATTCTATTGATGAAAATAATGAAGATTGGTGTCATGTTCAACTTCTAAATCTTTTTCTCCTCCATAGGTCTCTAAGTTTCCTTGGGCTTTGCCATCTCATGAGTCTCAAAGTCCTTTTGTATCATTTTCTTTCCTTCTTTTCACTGCTTATTCACATGCATCTCTTGTTTTTATTTCTTTCTATTTTTGCATTTAGTATTAATGATTTCTTGTTGTAGGATCAAGTTAAATGGTTGGTTTAAGGTCTTTTGCAAGATCACAAGAATTATTTTATCATTGGAAAATATTTGGAAGTTCATAGTAATCATTGAGCTGTTTCGATTAGTCTTCTTATTCCCAAATCTAGATTTCTGGAACTCCTTTGTGGCAAAGAACAATAAATTTCTGTTATTTTTTAGAGCATGCTAACGAGCTTCAATCGAGTTGGTTCCACTTGCATTAGATCAAAACAAAATTCTAGTTCATAACAAAAATTACCCCACTGCATTTTCACATGATTAAGTTAGTCATTTTTTAGATTTATTGGCTCACTAGTTCTCGAATTTCTAGATTTTCGACTAGTAATGTTTTTCTATTTTTTATCATGGGTTAGCATAGGTCTTTTTGAGTGATTTCACTTAGAATGGGGACCTAAGACATCATATTTAAGAACAAAATTTGTCCCATCCAATTTGGATTTGATTTTCTTGGTCATTTGATGAATTATAATGTCGTATAGTAAATCTATAACATTCTGTAGTAAATCAGGGGATCTTGTAGGAAATCAATGTAGCATCCTGTAGGAAAGCCTGTTTTGAGCCCGAATTGAGAAAAATCATCATTGAAGCTGGGATTAGGCCTCTACTTGACCTCCATGCCATCAAGACCATTTTAACCCTCTTGCTCCACACTTGTCTCCCCTGCCAAAGATCAAGGAAAGATTAACATTTGTATTGATAAAGCAAAAATACTTAAAAAATAGTTCTTTTATATTCACATATGCACATAACAGTTAATACTCCCTAGATCAGACTCCATGCTCAGTTAGTTTAAATCATCACATGTGATAAATAGGGTTAAGCTAGGTTTCTTTTACACTTAGTTCATGATCTTCATGCAATTAGAATAGGTTTATTTACTTGTACTTTCTTTCTTGCAATAGGTTAAGGTTCCATTTCGAACATTTCATTTTTTGCAATTAGTTTAGGATTAGACTTCAGTACATGCACACCATTAAATCATGACAGTGAAGGAAGAACACATTGTATTCTTCACATATAGTGTCAATACCTCTTAAGTTTGTACGAAGCCCGGGTTATAATTAAAGTCAGTAGCTTTGGGAGTTGAAACATTCTTGTTGTAATACCGAGGCTCATCACTTTTTGGCACCGTTTTCGGGGAGGCGTCAAAGTATGCGTTGTTTTCTTCCCTAGTTGATTAATTTCTTTTTACTTTTTGCAAAAACAAAACATAATTGCATTAGGCATATTTCATTTCAAAAATATAAAAGTGCATTGCATTAGTGTTTTCATCCAATCATAAAAACAAAAAATCTCCAACACCAACCAACCCCCCCATTTGATCACATGGTGCAATAAGAGTCATATCACCATTCAATTTTGAAAGTAGAAGAAGAAGATGGCAAGTAATGTAGAAGAAATGGATGGAGATGATGAGAATGAGGAGGATCCTCTTGGATTCCCCATTCAAGATCCTAATGTCAGCGTGCATATGAAGAACATCCCTCCATCGTTTCTTCCAAAATTCCATGGTCTAAG
Source organism: Pinus taeda (assembly GCA_000404065.3). Taxonomy (NCBI): domain Eukaryota; kingdom Viridiplantae; phylum Streptophyta; class Pinopsida; order Pinales; family Pinaceae; genus Pinus; species Pinus taeda. Next base: position 15,319 of record APFE030624597.1, read on the forward strand.
GTCAGAGGATCTAGAAAACTTTCTCTTTGAATTTGAAATTTTTTGTAGATCTTATGATTACTTATTAAAAACTCAAAAACTAAGATTGTTTCTGGCAACATTGAAGGATAGATCTCTTAAACGGTTCATGAGTTTAGGGGCTAATTCAATAAGATCATGGAATGATATGCAAAAGATATTTATAGAAAAATATATTGATCATGATATTAAAGAAGAGATCTTTAGAATGAATCAAAGAGAAGATGAGAGTCTCTAGGATCTAATAGAGAGGTTCATGTATAATGTTAAGAAGGAAACACTACATCATTTAGGACTCGACACACTAAAAACCCTCTTACTTAGAACAATTAGGGATGCGTGGATTGATATTCTTGATCACATGAGTAGAGGTGATGTATATCAATTATCATTTGAAGAAATTTGTGAGGCATGCAAACACATATCAAGAGGAAAGGCAAGAGTAAGTCAATCAACATCAAGATCGGTACATCAAGCTAAACTTGGAAATTTGTTTGATGACTTTCAAACATAAATTCTTAGCAATCTAACCAAACAAGTAAAAATGTTAAGAATACAAAATGAGAAAAAAGAAGATGTTTGTGTTGTCCATACAGAATCACATGATGTTAAATGTTGTTCCTCATTACCAAAGTTGAAGGAAGTTCACCAAGAGGAAAATGGAGCAAGACAATTGCCAATGCAACAATGTTATGTAGCTCCAAGAGGACCATGGCATCCTATTAAGCCAGATATGATGAAAGAGCCTAATTCACAATTTCAAGGTTATGCATATCCACCTCAAATTAATTGGAACACACCCTTTCCTTGGAAACATTGGCCATCTCAACCACAAAACCAAACTTGGAAACAAGGTTGGCAAGGAACTTATGGGATCCATCTACAATATCCTCAATATCTTCTTCAATATCCTTCATACCCAACTCCATGTTATCCCTACCATTCACCTCCACCACAACCATAACCCCAATCACATCCATCTCAAATATCCACTCCCACTCAACTCCATGTACCACCATTTCCAAACCCACACATTGAAGTAGCTCATCCCACTTATAATGTTGAGGTACAACACTTCCAAACATCTCATCTTGAGCTCAATGGTATTCACCATAGCTCAGGAAGAGTATTGGAAAAAGGAGATTCTCTTGATACCATTGAAGGACTACATCCAGAAGAAGAAGATTCGAAAGAGAAGATCAAAGAATCATGGGTTGCACTTGATGAACAACAAACATCAAAATCAGAGATTGAGAAATCTCTCTCATGGTTACTATCAAATCCTCCATGTATTCAAGATATCAATTTGCAAAAAGAGGAAGACTTGAAGGTCATGATAGAAGAATACATCCAAGATGGTCCAAATCAGCAAGTGGACTAGAGACATCACAACTATATTGAAATATGGTTCCAGACAATCACTAAGGTGCATCAATACTCTCTTCAATTGTGCTTGAGATCATCAATGTCAAATCATTTGGTCTTTGAAATCCAGGTACATGTCAAAGCATACATTTCAAGCCTATACATCATTTTGTTTGTCATCTTGACGTGCGCATGGATCCATTGGAAGTATTCTTATACTTGAAAGTGATTTTGTTTTTCAAGTAGAGTAGGGTAGAAGAAAATAAAAATTGAAAAAAAAGAGAAAAAAATAAAAATCTGAGGTGAAAACCTCCTTTGATGCACCTTAGATTGGTTCATTGATTGAAAACCTCCATGAGGCGGTCAATGGGTTAGGAAAAAAGAAAAAAAGGAAAAAAGAAAAGATCCTAGGTGAAAACCTCCTTTGAGGCACCTAGGCAGACCTACTAGTTAAAAACCTCCTTGAGGTGGCTAGTAGGCCTAGAAGGAAAATAAAAAGAAAAAAGGAAAACAAAATCATCTTTGCTTCATGTATCTCTCTGATGAATGCATGTACTCTCCAACATCTGCAAGCAACAAGAACAAGTTGGTACCAAAAGGAAAATTGGTCAAGCTTAGACAAAAGAAGTCAAATTTTGACTTTCTCCTCCTTTGCTCAAATTCTCCAACAAGTCCAAGGCCATGCCAATCCATCACCCTCATCTATTTTAACCATCCACCCATCATTCTCAAGCTTCTACCATTCAGTTTGCTTGCTGTTCTAAAAAACTACAAGATGCTCTATTTTACTACAGGATACAAAAATACATACAACAAAAATTTGTTTTAGCCATAACTTGAAAATCATGCATCCATTTGCCAAGCTGTTTCAGGGGAAGGTGCATATGGATGATGGTAACATGCTCAAGCAATTACAACAACTTCCAGTGCACAGTTTTAGAGAAATCATCCTCCATCACCTACAACCATTTTTGCATTTTCTTGATATCCGTGCATCCATTTAATACGATGTTTCATGGGGAGATGCATATGGATGATGGTAACATGCCCAAGAAATTTCACCATAGTGCATGATTTCTAAGAAATCAACCTCCATCAACTTCAGCCATTGTTATTTTTTCTTGATATCCGTGCATCCATTGACCATTTTTTTTTATGGGGAGGTTCGTAATGATGATGAAAACATTCTCAAAAAGTTTCAGGTTAATCCATTCCACCGTTTGGGAGATATGGACAAAATAAGTCGACTACAAAAGGGAGTCCAGTTAACCTATAAGATTCCCTGAAAAACTACGGGATCCTACAAGATTGGTAGTGAGTAGTTTTAAAAAGGAGAAATAGAGGTTGGCTTCATCAGAGAGTGATAAGGAGGTAGGAGATGAACTTTCCCACATTTTTCCAAGTGAAAAGAATATAGAAAAGTCTTCTATTGTGTTGAAAAAGATTGCAGTCTAGGGGAATTGTATACACAGAATTTTCATCTAAAATTCTTCATCCATTAAATTTGATAAGGGGACATATACAACCCTCCACATCCATCAGAGAAACATGATAGGAGGATTTAACTAGAGGGAACCCACCAACACAATGAGGATTCATCAACATCACCATCTAGTACCTACACATCAAGGAACAACATCAGAGAAGAAAAGAGAAAAAAACACATGCAACAAATACAAGCAAGGATTTCACTCTCCAACAAACGACATCTACAGGAAGGCCATCAGGTAGGTACAGGTATGCAATATTCTTGACCTCTTCTCTTGAGCATATTATAGTTAGAAATTTGTTTTCAATGCATGAGAGATGAGGTTTTATAAGCTAAGGATGGGTCAGCAGTCTCAGCCGCCTTCAACTAGTTAATTGCAGCTCTCATGCAATGTTGAAAAGTCAAATTATGAAGGATGATGATTTCAAGGAATGAGGATAGAAGTTAAAAGAAGAATTTTTTTGCAAAGGCCAAGTCACCACAACACTCCAAGCCCTCCATCCACTTCATATTCACTACATATTCATCATTCATCCATCCCATTTCATTCTTGGAAAAAAAAAAAAAAAACAGAGCATCCTCTCCATTTTCACAAACCTACACTACACCCTTTGAGCCCTAGCATCATCATCCAATCCCTCTTCATCATTTCTCATCACTCCCATACAGTTAGAATACCTTGAAAGAGGAGGAATGACTACTACAGGAAGGCAGAATGTTGCTACAAGAAGGAAGAAATGAACAAATTATGCTAAACCCCAAGATGATAAAGCTTAAGAGATACCTAATCAAAACAGAGAACTCCAAGGCCATTAGGTAGTCATCTAGGCCATAAGAGAGAATAAGAAGGCAAAAAAAGGAAATGAGGCATTCACCACCAAAACAAAAATCAAATTGCAGTGATGAAAAGATGTTTTCCAAGAGGTCTCCAATCTCTTTCTAGATTTTGTCCAAGGCTTAAAAATGGGAAAAAGGAATGGGGGTCAAGTTGAGGGCCTGTCTTAGGCTCCAAACGTCATTTATGCTCAAAAAGGGTTTCCTATAGTTTTAACAGGGTTTCCTGTAGATTTGACAGGAATTACTACAGGATGTCCTAGTTCTCATCTAAAGACATTTTGAAGGTTTCAGAGGTGTCCAAATGGTGGAAAAAGGTAGCAGAAGGTTGATAAGGATGTGAGAGACCTTGCTAAATTGAAAAATATTCAAGAACGCATCTTGAATGAGGGGAAGAGGGAAAGCTAATGGTCTCAAGAAACAATGATTTTTCCTTTCACAATTATGTTTTTTGCTTGTCCTTGCAGAACTTACAACCAAGATTATTAATGCACAAGAGAGAGGCCACCAGGGCCATGAATTAGGCATAATGAGGTCACTAAGTTGCTCAGAGGATGACCAACACTTTAAAAAGGGGGTATGATGAGCCTCTAAATTAGACATAAATTAAGGCCTGTGCCTCTAAATTAAACATAAATTAAGGCCTATGACCATCCTTCAGCACATTAAACTTCTCTTCTTGCATTCGATAATGTATTTTTAACTTTAATATATTCATTAGGAAGGTTTATGAATAATTGCATATTTGTGCCTAATATTATTTATTTTTGTGGAATATTATGAGAATATTGGGCATATTATGAAGATTTGAAGGAGGAGATAATTTAGGGAACTCCAATGATTGAGAAAATCTAGGAATGTGTTCCCTGACATTTAATGCAGATTCCTAGTATTGGGGACCAAATCCACTAATCAAGGGATTTTGGTGGGGAAAGCTTCATCCATTCACGGGGAATGATTCCTAATCATTTTGTATAAGTACCAAGTCGAATTTGCCTCTATGATCTGGATTTAAACAGGAACGCAACAAATTATAGAGATAAGTGGAAATAATACTTCATTTCATTAATATAAAATACTGAAATATGCTTACAAACAGGAATGGAAATAAACCAGCTAGGGCGATGGTAGTTTATCTCCGAGAAGAGATGTGGCGGCTACATGCCTCTAAACCCTCTTACAATGAGGCTCAAGGGCCTTTTTATTATTGAACAATAAGAGAAAACCCTAAACAACCCAAACCCTAACCTGAGGAGATGTAACACCAAGAGTTTGTGGGCCCCGTTGGGGTGAGTTGGACAACCAACTTCCCGGGGTCACAAATTGGTCATATTATCTCCATTTGACGCGCATGATAGCCCATTGGAAAGATCTCTCCAAGGACTACGACGAAAAATATGATTTTGGATAGAAAATTGCTAGCGGTAGATTTCCCAAAAAACGTCGTTTAGGGCCTCAAAAAGGCTCCGGAAGTTTAGGAAACAAAAAACTGCTAAAAATAGTAAATTGTGCTATAATGAAGGAAACTGAAAAACTGAAAGAAGCACTGGTGGGGATCCAAGTGGAATTAGTGGGTGGCCACCAATATCCACCTGGATCATTCCTCCCCCCTTAGGAAGCAATGGTCCCCATTTCGTTGAGTTCCTCCATGAGATGAGGGAACTTCTGTTGAACTTGGTCCCTGGTGAGCACTTGCCCTGGAGAAGGAGTTGGCTTGATTTGATAACTCGATACAGTTGGATATTCTGCTGGCGAGTGTGCTTGATCTGTGTGTCCATGATCCGATTAGTTTCAGCTTGTTCCATGCAATCTGGATTTAACTATGAGGGTGTGAGTTGTTCTACAATGTCGGATGTGTCTAGTAATGTGGAAAGTATGGCCGAAGGTGGTCCACATTGAATGCTGGGTGCAGGCCAAGGAATGGGGGAATGCTAAGCTCAAATTCATTGTCTCCCACAGCCTTGGTAATGGTGTAAGGACCATATCAGAGTGGTCTGAGTTTCCAATAGGCTCCGATAAGGCGTTCCTTTTGCAAATGCAACCAGACTTTGTCGCCCACCTGAAACTTGTGTGGCACCCGATGTTGATCATGTCGTTGCTTGTACTTGGCATTTGATTTCTCCAAAATGTCATGGACTTGCTGGAGAATATGTTGGATGTGCTCAATGAAGCTGTTTTTCTTATCTATTTCAGACTGGACATGAGACAAATCTGCGTGAGTAGTTGCAAATGGCAGGGCCACATCGATGGGACATAGTTGCTGGAATCCCAAACCCACTTGAAAAGGGCTGTGGCCAATCGAGCTGTGGAGAGCCCCGTTGTAGCTATGTTGAATGTAGGGGAGGCTCTCGTCCCATGTGCGTGGATGCTTTGAGTTGTACATGTGAAGAATGTGTACGATCATCCTGTTGACGAACTCTGTATGGCCATCAGTTTGAGGATGGAAGGCTCTAAACTTAGTGAGTTTGGTGTCCAGCATCGACCAGAGACTAGACCAAAATGTACTGAGGAACCTACTGTCCCGATTTGAGATGATAGACTGTGGAATCCCAAAGTGTACCCACACTCATTCAAAGAAGAGTTTAGCAGTGGCTTCTACTATGATATTCTTCTTGCAAGCCGCCATAATGGCCATCTTCGAAAACCTGTCGACGACCACAAAAACATAGTCATTTCCATGCTTAGTGGAAGGAAGGCCTGACATGTAATCCATGGAGATGGATTCCCAAGGTTGACTAGGGGTAGGTAGCAGGGTATAGAGGCCTTGCTTCTTGATGGTCGGTTTGGCAATGGCGCAGGTAGTGCATGATCTGATGTACTTCTCGACATCCTGTCAAAGATTCGGCCAATAGAAATACTTCTGTAGTACTGCCACCATTTTTTCAACCCTGAAATGCCCAACAACCCGACTGTAGTGTGCTTCCCAAATCATCTTGGCACGCTCGCTTGAAGGAACACAAAGGTGACCCAAGTGGCATAACAGGTCATCTTGGAGGTGAAAATCTGGAACCTGCTGACCCTCCAAGAGTGTCTGGTATGTGTGGCCGAATTCCGGGTCGCTTTTGTAGAGTAGTGGCCAATCAGAAGTCTCGTGCCCACAAGAGTTTAGCACGATGGTTAACGCCATGATCGGTGGTCGACTGAGGTAATCTACAACATTATTGGTGCTGCCCTTCTTATACTTGATATTCAAATGGAAGTGTTGCAGGTATGTGGACCACTTCTGATGGTGATCATTCTGCAATTTCCCTTGGGTTTGTATGAACTACAGGGGTCAGTGGTCTGTGTGGATGACCGTTTCCTTCCCCAAAATGTAATGCTTCCATTGTCGGCAGGCCTGCACAATGGAATACATCTCTTTGTCATAAGTGGGATACTTTCGGACTGTGCTTGAAAATGTCTCACTATGATATGCCACTGGATGCCCGTGTTGAGTAAGGACTGTCCCAATAGCATAGTCAGAGGCATCTGTCTTGACCTCAAATGGTTGTTGCAAGTATGGTAATTCAAGAACTAGTGCTGAGCAGAGGTGATCTTTCAACTCTGTGAATGCCTTCTGTTGAGATTCAGACTAAAAGAATTTTGCTTTCGCTCCTCCCTTGGTGACTTGACTCAAGGGCCAAGTGATATGAGAAAATCACAACACGAACTTGTGGTAGAGGTTGGCAAGGCCTAGAAAGTTGCGAAGCTCTGTTAGAGTGGTTGGAGATGGCCAATCCCGAATGACTTGGATCTTGGCTGGATCCACATGCACCCCCCGTTCATCAATAATGTATCCCAGATACTGAACTTGGGTCATGCCAAAAGTGCATTTCTCCAAATTGGCACATAACTTGTGTTGCTACAGTGTTTGGAGAACTTGTCGGATGTGGTGCAGGTGCTCTTCCCAACTTTGGCTAAAGATCAAGATGTTATCCAAGTATACCACTACAAATGAGTTGGTGAATGGCCGCAAGATGTCATCCATTAGCCTCATGAAGGTTGCAGGAGCATTCGTTAATCTGAAAGGCATAACCAACCATTCGAAAAGTCCCTCCTTGGCTTTGAAGGCAGTCTTCCACACATCGGAGGGTTCGATTGGTACCTGGTGATATCCTGACTTCAAATCAATCTTGCTAAAATATTTTGCCCCCTTTAGTTGGTCCAGGAGGTCATCAATCCGTGGGATTGGGTACCTATTACGGACAATGATCTTGTTCAGTGCCCAATAGTCAATACAGAGTCTCCAAGTCCCATCCTTCTTTTGTACCAGCACGATCAGGCTCCCACAGGGTGATGAACTCAGATGAATGTGACCTTTTTGTAGCAGCTCCTGAATCCGCCTCTTGATTTCATCATTCTCCAGAAAAAAACGCTGATAGATTGGTCCATTGGGCAGTGGCACACCTGGGGTCAGATCAATGGAGTGCTTGACCTAACAGTGCAGAGGAACCCCTACGGGGAAGGTGAAGATGTCCTCGTGCTCCTCCACGACCTTGTCCATCTGTAGTTGTCGCGCGGAGGGGCCTTGTCTGGAGGTCATGGCCACCGTCTTCCTCTTTCCTTGAGGGCGTATCATCAGGAAAACAAATTTCCCAGTTTTGGAAATGAGCTTACTGCATTGTTTTGCAGTAACCAAAGAGATGGCGGTAGGCGGTGCTACCTCTGGTATCCTGTAGAACTTATTTCCCAAAGTAACAATAACAACACAGGGCCTTGATTCATACACAACATGTCACTTCCACAAGTATGGTTGTCCTAATAACACATCACAAACTTCAAGGGGAGCAATGTCACACAATACCTCATCCATGAAGGGCTTGATTGTTGTATGGAAGGTGACACTATTGGCTCACGCGAAGATCCCATCCTTGGTGCAGCCAACCGATGGTGTATGGTTGTGGATTTGTTGTGGTCAGTAAGCCCAGCCGCTTCACGACCTCTGCTGAAATGAGGTTCTTTTGGATTCCACTGTCAACAATGAACTGTAGCGGGGAGCCCTTTACCCACATCTGGGAGTGGAAGAGACACTCCTCCTCCTCTGGATCTTTGGGTTCCTCCTTCTGGATCTTCGTGGTGGCATTCGGCTCTGCATCGATAATCTGCTTCCCTTTGTCATTCCCCTTATCGGATTCTGACTTAGAGTTCGAACATACATCTGATTTTGAAACCTTTAGCTTGGCCACCAGTGACTGCTTGGCCCGACAATCACTTGTGTTGTGAGTGGGGCTCTTATGGAACTCACACCACTTTCCTATGTCCTTTTCTGGCTTTGTGGTGTTGTTCTTTGCTTGCAGCTTTGGCAGGTTGTCTTGGGCCACCCCACCTTGGCTTTGTCCTTTGTTTTGCAGTTTGGGGGAACCTTTCCCTTGTTTTGGATTTGTAGACCCAAAGTCTCGCTTCTTCTGTTTAAACTTTTGATCGACCTTGATGGCATATCGGTATGCCGCGCCGAGCGAGGAGATGTTAAGGAATTCTATTTCTTCCTGGATGTACTTGTGCAGGTAGCCACGGTATTTGAGTACCAAATGCTGCTCTATATCCTTGATACCCAACTTTGTGTGAAGGGTATGGAAAATATTGGTAAACTCCGGTATGTCTTGGTCCCTTCCCTGCCGCAGTGTGGTCCACTTTATGTATTGATCCTCATAGCTTCCGACAGGGTAGTACTGCTCCTTGATGGCATCCTAGAATGAATTCCAAGTCGGTGCGACTGAAAATAGTGAGCCTGTACTTTCATCCTTCTGCTGGCAGTAGGTTTCCCACCAATCCTTGATGTGGGGGGCTGCTTTAAGAAGAGCAAAAATAATCTTTTCCCGACTGGAAAAATCATGAACAGAAAAATAACCCTCTAGCACATTTAACCATTTATCAACGACATCTGTGTCTATCTGACCCTCAAATATGGGGATTTCAAAATTAACTTGTACCTTAAATGGTGTGGCGTTTCTAGAGTTGCTATTGGAAGTCGATGCGTCGCCCTTGGGTAACCGCTGAAGGATCTGGGCAAAGTTGTCCATCATCGCGTTCTTTTTTCGCTCGAGGGCTTCTTCGAGCAAGATTTTGATAGGATCTCCTGCCCCCTCGTCTTTCTTTTCATTTGCCATGGGAGACTGTCGGGATTTGCGAGGCTGGTCTTGCAAAGGTTCGACCAGTTCAAGGCCTAACTCCTTATATCCCGACCTCGTTGGGGACATGCAAAGAAAAACAGAGAAGAAAAGCAGACCACTTTGATATCACTGATTCGGATTTAAATAGGAACACAACAAATTATAGAGATAACCATAAACATAAAGATGCAGTGGAAATAATACTTCATTTCATTAATATAAAATACTGAAATATGCTTACAAACAGGAATGGAAATAAACTAGCTAGGGCGATGGTAGCTTATCTCTGAGAAGAGATGTGGCGGCTACATGCCTCTGAACCCTCTTACAATGAGGCTTTAGGGCCTTTTTATTATTGAACAATAAGAGAAAACCCTAAACAACCAAAACCCTAACCCGAGGAGATGTAACACCAAGAGTTTGTGGGCCCCGTTGGGGTGAGTTGGATAGCCAACTTCCCGGGGTCGCGAATTGGTCATATTATCTCCGTTTGACGCGCATGATAGCCCGTTGGAAAGATCTCTCCAATGACTACAACAAAAAAGATGATTCTAGCCAAAAAATCACTGGCTCCCAAAAAACGTCTTTTAGGGCCTCAAAACGGGTCCAGAAGTTTAGGACCCGAAAAACTGCTAAAAATAGTAAACTGTGCTATAATGAAGGAAACTAAAAAACTGAAAGAAGCACTGGTGGGGATCCAAGTGGAATTAGTGGGTGGCCACCAATATCTACCTGGATCACTCTAGGGATATTTTCATTAGTGTTATTGTGGAGAGAGCTTGTATTTTTGCAGCTCCATTGTATTTTTTTGCAAGGATGTAATTCTGTTAATGAAAATAATGAAGATTGGTATCATTTTTAGTTTCTAAATCTTGTTCTCCTCCATAGGTCTCTAATTTTCCTTGGGCTTGGCCATCCTAGGAGTCTCAGAGCCCTCTTGTATCACTTTCTTTCCTTCTTTTCACTGCTTATCCACATGCATCTCTTGTTTTTATTTCTTTCTATTTCTGCATTTAGTATTAATGATTTCTTGTTGTAGGATTGAGTTAAATGGTTTATGTAAGTTCTTTTGTAGGATCAAAAGCATTATTTCATTCTTGGAAAAGCTTTGGAAGTTCATAGTAATCATTGAACTACTTGGATTAGTCTTCTTATTCCCAAATCTAGATTTTTGGAACTCCTTTGTGGCAAAGAACATTAAATTTATGCTATTTTTTAGAGCATGCTAATGAGCTTCAATCGAGTTGGTTCCACTTGCATTAGATCAAAAAAAAATTATAGTTCATAACAAAAATTACCCGACTGCATTTACATTTGATTAGGTTAGGAATTTTTAAGATTTTTTTTTTTTTTTTTTTTTTTTTTTTTTTTTTTTTTTTTGTGTAAGTCAGAAGTTTATATTATATAACAAAATATAGTACAAAAAATCTGCCGTGGCAGATCGAAAGCAGGGATGAACAATGAGCCATAACCAAACGCCTGCTCAGAGAGTTTAGAAAGAGAAAAACTGCAAGAAGCACACCACGCAGGGTGGCTCGAGCTGAACTTATTCCTATAAACCCAGACTGCCGAGACCTTACATTTCGTGATAGTATCATAGACAGACTGAGGCCGAGACAAAGAGCAGGCCGAAGAAGACAAAAAAAGGAAACAACCCTAGACAAACTTTCCCATTTGGCTGATGGTGTCCAGACCCATCTGCCGCCTGTGACTGACCATCCTTGCTTGCATTGCTGCCATCGATTCCTTCTCCTGCACCTCAGTTGTGGCCGGCTGCGGAGTGCCAGGAGCAGGGTTGTTAGTATCTCCTAGAAGCCTTATGAGCAGAGTGAGCTTCCTGTTGACTGTTTGAATGGCTTCATGCACAATGGTGATTCAGCCTTCCAGCGAGTTGTTGTAGTCGATAACTTTTGCCATCTGAGCCTCCGTGAGGTTCACTTCAGACACAATGAGCTGCTTCTCCTTCTCGATCGATTCCAGAGCTTTGGCTATAAGCATCTTGGTACGCCAGCTCTCTGCCTTTGTTCTCACAAACTGAGTAGCCCTTTTCGAGGGGGTTCCCAGATCCTTTAACCAATCCACCTCCTCTGCAATCTCCTCCTCCGTGCGCCCTTCTTCCGCCTGCTTGACCTTAGCCTCTAGCTCAGCAACCTTGTGCTTGTGCTTAGTTGTGGCACGGGTTTCATAGCCTCTCTTTGCCTCTAGGAGGTCCTAATTAGCAGCCGCACAGTGGCATCCTCCCGCGTCCATAACTGTCTTTCTAAGCTTCTCCCAGCTAATGCAATTACCGTTCACAGATGCGTGCTCGACACTATTGTGAGACGCTATGGAGAAAACAGGGGAGATACTCCCTGCTTTATAGTGTTTTCGTTTGTGCTCCTTCCTAAGATTAGCCATAAACCCGCTGCAGGAAGGGGTACTGTTGCAATAAATTTGGTTGAGGTTTACATAGGCAAGGCCGTTGCAGGTCGAATTAGAATGGAAGTGGCTGCTCATAATCCAATTGGCCTTATGCCAAGTGTCCTGTACGTTTGATTGGTTGCTATGGTTGATGGTTGTATCGGACACCCCCTGTTTTCCTGCATGTCGGTTACTCATGCGCTGTGCCTCGATCCACCCCTCCTCTCTTGCGATCAACATAAAGGTTATTGATGTCTTTTTATACGGATCCCTTCCAAGTGTCTTGATTTTGATTTTGCTGATACTGTAAGTTCTGTGGCTCGACCTGTAATGATCGGTCATCTGGCTGGCCTGCTGCCGCCAGGAGATCCACCTCCCGAGAAGTCCTGTCATTCCATTGCTTTGGTGATGATTGCTGCTGATACCAGTATTATCAAAATTCCGGTGCCGTAACCTGAGGCCGTCACCAGCTAGTTTGGATCGGCTTGGTTTGAGTCCTTCTCTGCCAGCTGTGCACATGTCACCTTGAGGATTGGGCAGTCTACCTCCTGCCAACAGCTGTTCGTAATTACGTTCGGGTTGTCAGCACCATGGTTTGCCAAAAAATCTGCCAATCCATTCGCCTTTCTTCTTACTGATTGGAAAACTAAGCCTCTCATTTCCCCTAACATCTTCGCTATGCTCTCAGTTGCCTTAGCCAACCTCCAATGTTTGGTTACCTTACTGTTTTTAGTGCCTACTTGAAGGCGTTTAGCCGCCGAGATGGCCAAGGAAGAATCCCCCTCCACTATAATATTTCCTCGTCTGATGGTTCTTAGAATCTTTAATCCTTGCTCAAGCACAGCAAACTCTGCTTCATTGTTTGTGCATTCTCCCAGCGCCCTGCAGTAAATATGGATTATGTCTCCATCCTGATTCCGAATGGCGCCTCCGATACCTGCTATGCCTGGGTTGCCTCTCAAAGCCCCGTCAAAATTCAATTTTAGGCTACCCGCTGGTGGCCGCTGCCATCTGTGAAGTTGCAATGCGGGATGTGCTCTGTTTCCGCAAGTTGGTTGATTGCTGGAAGCCTCCAGTTGAAACCTCTTTAATATGTGTAAGTCCCGATCCGTGGGTTTTTCATTCGAATCTGCTTTGCATTTTACCTGTATTAGCTGTCTGATGTTAGTAGTTATAGATTCTTTTGCAAATTCTATGTTTTTGACTTCCTCCGTGAAGATTCTTCGATTCCTCTCTTTCCATATTGTCCATGCTATAAAGCCCGGGGTGCATTTCCATATACTATCCACTCTGCGAATTCTAGAAAAGTTTCTCCTCCAGTTGATGATGGTTTCCTGAATGGAGTCCCTGTTCCGATCAGAATCTTCCAGAATTTCTTCCATCCAGTGCCAAAGCTGGGACGCCAAATCACATGAATTAAAAAGATGATTCATTGTTTCCGCCTCCTTCAGGCACATAGGGCATCTAGAGGGTCCCCTGAACCCTTTTTTCAGTAGGTTTTCCCATGTCAGAGTTTTCTTCTGCATAAGAAGCCAGAGAAAGGTTCTAATTTTCGGCCATTGAAGACTGTCCCAAACTTTATCGGTCCAGGGTATAATATCAGGCTGTTCCTCCGTCTCTAAGATACTCCTTACTTCTTTTAGGGAGAAATCCTCGTTGCCTTTCGGTCCCCATGTAAGCTTATCATTATCAGCAGCTATTCTAATTTTTCTCTTGAGGATTTGTTGATTTAAAACTTGAATGGTTTCCTGTATGTCTACATTGTGGGTTGGGTTGAAAATAGTCCATTCCCTCCACTTCGGGTCTTCACTAGTTGGGTTCCAGTATTGGTTAACTTTGAAATTGCCCTCATTTTGAGTGTGTTGCTTCAATGGTTGGAGTAGAGGGGTGTCTAATCTCGGGGATTGCTGCCAGGCATCCTCCCAAAAGAGTGCTTGAGTTCCATTTCTTATCTCCCAGAAGCTATAGTCCTGGACAATATTCCTATTGGCTTGGGCATGATTCCATATTGGTGAACCGTTGGGGGTTTCCTGCATTCTTATTAGTTCTAGATTGGAGCTATTTGGCCTGTACTTTTCCTTCCACAGAGTGGCCTAAGGTAGGGTCGTGTCCGAGATCCACTTCCACCAAATTTTGGCTCCGCAGATTCTGTTAACCACTGAGGGATCAACCAAGTTCAGACCTCCCCTGTTCTTAGGTTCACATATTTTCTTCCAGGCCACTAGCGACCATTTCTTCTTTTCACTGTTTCCACTCCATAAGAAGGAGCGCTGGATGCTTCTCATTTGATCTAGGATTCCTTTCGGAGCAGGCAAAATTGATAGCATGTACTGAGGGATAGCGTGCAAGACCGCTTTCGTTAGAATTAATCTTCCTGCAAAGTTCAGAGCCCTGTTAGTCCAATGTTTGCATTTCCTCTCCATACTGGCTAGGAATTTCTCCCAGTGAACCTTTTGCCCTGGTTTGAGAGTTAGGGGGGCACCAAGATATCTTGAAGGTAAGGAGCCAATTTTAAACCCCAGCAGCCTAGAAAGATGAGATTGAATAGCACGATGCGTGTTGAAGAAGAATATGGTGGATTTGGAGAAATTTATTTCCATTCCCGAAGCTTTGCTAAAAAGATTAAGAATGTCTCTATAAGCCAAAGCTTCTTTAACTGTGGGGGTACCATGTAACATGGTATCATCCACAAACTGTTGGTGAGTGGTGGCTGGGCTGGATCTGATAGGTTGCAGACCTTTAATTTGACCTTCTGCTTTTTTCTTAGTAATTAATCTGCTTAGGCCCTCCATAATAATGACAAACAAGAAAGGGGATAAAGGGTCCCCCTGTCTGATGCCTCTGGAAGGACTGAAGGGAGTAGAGGGGGCACCATTCACAAGGATAGAATATCTGGGAGATTTAATGAGGGCTAAAACCCATTTGATCCAATGTTTACTGAAACCAAAAGCTTCTAAAACTGCTTCCAGGTAAGACCAACTTACCTTGTCATAAGCTTTGGAAAGATCTAACTGCATGAGCATTCCTGCTTCTTTCCACGAATGAAGAGAGTGAATCATCTCCTGAGCAAGCAAAATGTTGTCTAGTATCTGCCTTCCTTCCACGTAGCCTGACTGTTCTTGCGAGATTATGCCAGGGAGGATCACCTTCAGCCTATTGGCTATGAATTTTGAGATGATCTTGTATATGACATTGCAAAGGGCTATAGGTCTGAACTTTTCTGGTCTATTAGCTTCCTCTACTTTGGGGACAAGAGCGATGAAGGTAGAGTTTAGAGATTTTAGGATCGTTTTGGATCGTCTTGAGTCTTCCATGATCTCCCATATGTCTTGTTTTACAATGTTCCAACAGGCTTTATAGAAGTTAATGGTGAACCCACCCGGCCCAGGAGCTTTGTCACTGGGCATGCTTCTAACTACCTCCTCGACCTCTTCCATTGTGATAGTTCTTCTTAGGGCCCAGTTCTGCTCCTCTGTGATTGATTTGGGTATGGCATTCGTTATTTCTTTGATGGCTGCCTCTCTGTTAATCTCTGGTTCTTGCGCTATGTGGCCAAAGTAATCCGATAGTAAGGCTGATATCTCATTGTGATTCCTAAGGAGTTCACCCTCACTATTTTTTGGTTCCAGGATTTTATTTGTACTTCTGTAGTCCATGACTGATCTGTGGAAAAATTTGGTATTTTTCTCCCCCTCCTTCAGCCAAAGGATTCTTGATTTCTGCTTCCATAAGGATTCTTCTTGCTTGCATCTGTTGTGCCATTATTGAGTAAGTTCTTTTTCTTGTGCATAGGTTTCCTCATCTCTGCATCCTGCCGCTCTGTCCTTGTGAATTTGTTCCAGCTTGTGTTCGATGATAACTTTCTCCTGAAATATGTTTCCAAAAACTGTTTTGTTCCATTCCTTTAATCTCATTTTGATGTTTTTTAGTTTCTTTTGCAGATTGAACATTTTGGACCCTTCTTCATCTAAAGGCTCTGACCACCATTGTTCCACCATAGTGAGGAAACTAGGGTGTTCTATCCAGAACTTTTCGAACCTGAAGGGTTTGTTCCTAGGGGTTCCTTGAATCTCGGCCGCCAGAGAGATCGGCCAGTGGTCCGACCCTCCGCTTGGAAGGATGTTCGACTCAACTATCGTTCCATCTAATATTAAGCTCTCCGAGACTAAGAAACGATCCAATCTGGAGGATATCAACCTTTCGCCCCCCCTTCGGTTGTTCCAGGTGAACTTACCATTTTTAGGGGGAACATCTACCAATCTTGCATTATCAATGAAACTTATGAAGACTTCCCCATCCCTATTTAGTTTCCTGAGGCCTCCTTTTTTCTCCAGGAGGGAGGTGATCATATTGAAATCTCCTCCCAAAATGAAATTTGCATCAGAGTGTCTTTCTATAAAATTGGTTAAAGACGCTAGGAAAATTATCTTGTCTTCTAACTTCTGAGGACTATAGACATTGATGCAAAGGAGAGATTTAGAGTTACCTGTGGGTTGCACTTCCAGTGCTAAGTAATTCTTGCTTGCTTCAGCTGTGAGGACCTGGTATCTCCTTGTGTCCCAGAAGGTTGCTAAGCCTCCTTCTCGCCCTTTGCTTTCGACCTCTAAGACCTCAAAATTTCTTCCTAACTTAACTCGTAGCTTTTCTATGAGAGCTCTGTTGCATTTGGTCTCTTGTAGAAACAACATATCCAGGTTGTTTTTTTGCACCTGCCTCTTCAGCAGCCTTTGTTTGGCATGGCTGTTTATCCCTCTTGTGTTCCAAGATACAATCTTCATATTTAACCAATTATTGGGAAGGACGGATACTCACTTAGCTGCCTTATCTTGCCTGCGTTGATTAACATCTCTCTAAGCTCCTGCAGGTGTTCTCCGCTTGACTTGCGGCCTCTACATCGTTTGTGCCTCGAGCCAGAGGTTTTTCCCAGTGATGCTTTATGGTATGGGATGCTTCCTTTGATAATGCCTAACTTGTTCTTCTGTTTCTCTAATGCTGCCTTCTGCCGTGCTATGAAAAGGTCCTTGACCTTCCTGATTTCTTCCTCCGGTACTGATTCAATCCCTTTGGCTCTCCAACTATCTACGAGCGTCGTAAGGTCCATGCCTTCCAAGGCTAAGGTGTCTTCGAGCTCCAGATCCTCACTCCCTGCTTCACTAGTCAACATCTCTGTTTCTTCGTCCGTTTCTGCTGTTCTGTCCTGCATGTGTATTTCACCATTGAAAGCTCCTTCCTCATTGCCTTCCCCTATGGGATTTTCCCATTCTTCTTGCGCTGTCTCCCCATTAGGTGTGTTCTTTTTTCCCTCCGAGTCAGTCTCCAGGTTAAGGAACTCAAAGGGGTTACTGAAGTAGTTTTTTCCTGTATTTCCTTTGGTGTTACTTCTTCTAGTGGCTCGCTGCCTGTTCTTTGGTTTGATAAAGTTGTTCTTGTCTTTGTTGTTCTGTGTTTTGTCTTCTTCTACTTCCTTTCTGTTCAAAGGACAGTCCCTTACCAAATTTCCATGCTCATGGCATTTCCGGCATCTGAAAGGTATTTGCTCATAGTCTAAAGCTTGAAAGTATTCCTCATCCCTGTACTCCAGCCATAAACCTTCATGAAGAGCCTCTGAAACATCCAGCTCCACACATATTCTAGCATAGGTGGTATATCTTTTTTGCATGGTTGCCTCCGAAGCTTTGACAAACGTTCCTAGCTTATCCCCTATTTGCTTTAAGGCATTCAAACCCCAATAATCTATCGGGAGAGAGTAGAGTCTGATCCAAACCGGAACTTGAGTGAAGGACTCCTTTTCCGGGACGAAGTTCGGCTTCCAAGGTCTCATATATAAGCCTGCTGATGCTATGAAATAAGGGCCACCTTCGAACACTCTGTCTTTGTCTTCTAGACTTGTAAAGACTACAGTGAAGAATCCTTTGGCCCCCAGATGTAGCTGCACATCTCCTTTCGGCTTCCACTGCTGTCTTATCCATTGGCACAGAGTCCTCTCAGATGGCCAGATTCCCATAAATTTACAAATGATGGCATGTTCAGCCATGTGCTCCCTATAGGTCTGGATTTCAGGGTCAGAGATTGTCACCCGTAAGCTATCTGTTTTCTTTGGCTTACATGCATTGCTGTTCACTGGGGTGCTGTTGGGGTTCGCGCTGGACTCCCCCTCCTTCTCCGGTTGTTCCTTGCTTTTGTTTTTTGGCTCTTTGTCTTCTTTCGGTCCATCGTCCTCATTTTCTGAGGGCTGAGACTTTGCATTAGTTTTGACTTGAGTGCTTGCACGGTTCTGCTTCTTTGTATTCCTGACTTCTGTGGAATTTTCTGTCTTGTCAGACATCATTGGTGTCTTATTCTTTTTTTTCCTGCTATTCTGCATCGTGCTGTGCAATCCCTCTATTCTGACTCCTTCTTTCATGTTCTGTTGCTATTTCTGCAGGATAACCTGCTTGAAAGTAGGGGTCCCACTGGAACCCCTCTGCTCCCATCCAGTCCGACAACAGTTGCCCCTTTCGAAACAATGCTGCTAGTTTAAGTTTGTGGTGTTCCAGGCCTCTAACAAACGCTGATTCGAAAGAACCCTAACTGAGCAGCCCTGCCACCATTTTCACTCTCTCCTCAGCTCGGTCCCTTACCTACCTATCAGTTACACATTCTAATCTCTAATCAGGAATTTTTAAGATTTACTAGCTCACTAGTTCTCGAATTTCTAGATTTTCGACTAGTAATGTTTTTCTATTTTTTAGCATGCGTTAACAGAGGTCTTTTTGAGTAATCCCACTTGGAATGGGGACCTAAGACATCCTAGTTAATAACAAAATTTGTCCCATCCAACTTTGATTTGATTTTCCTAGTCATTCGATGAATTATAATGTCATTTAGTAGATCTATAACATCCTATAGTAAATCAGGGGATCCTGTAGAAAATCATTGTAGCATCTTGTAGGAAAGCCTGTTTTGAGCCCGAATTGAGAAAAATCATCATTGAAGCTGGGATTAGGCCTCTACTTGACCTCCATGCCATCAAGACCATTTTAACCCTCTTGCTCCACACTTGTCTCCCCTGCCAAAGATCAAGGAAAGATTAGCATTTGCATTTGTAAAGAAAAAATATTTTAAAAAGAGTTCTTTTATATTCACACATGCACATAATAGTTAATACTCCCTAGATCAGACTCCATGCTTAGTTAGTTTAAATCATCACATGTGATAGAAAGGGTTAAGCTAGGTTTATTTTACATTTAGTTCATAATCTTTATGCAATTAGAATAGGCTTCTTTCCTTGTACTTTATTTCTTGCAATAGGTTAAGGTTCCATTTCAAACATTTCATTTTCTGCAATTAGTTTAGGATTTCACTTCAGTACATGCATTCCATTACATCATGACATCAAAGGAAGGATACATTGTATGTTTCACATATAGTGTCAATACCTCTTAAGTTTTTATGAACCCCGGGTTGATAATTGAAGTCGGTAGCCTTGGGAGTTACAACATTCTTGTTGCAATACCGAGACTCATCAGGGTCACTGTCACAAGATTTTTGATGTATTCTACTCTATTGAACTACCACAACTAATTTATCCTGTAAGTTAATGGAAACATGAATAAACCAACAACTTAATCAATCTTTTAAGCTAAAATACATGAATAAACTGCAGCAACTAATTAACATTCTAGCCTAAGAATATAGATACAAGAGAGGAACTTCCATTGGTAGGGTTAGGCCCTAATCCAAGAGCTTCGGCCCTCTGAGTCAACTTGGTGTTGGATCAAAACATAACTTCTCATTATCATTCAAAAAGTGGCAAATACATCATAACAATAATAGTCAAATGTGCTTCAACTTAATGGCCTCTTGGCTATAATAAAACTTTGAATCCTAATGAGTCTCTTAGATGGTTTATTTATACAAAAATGGACCTACCAATAATTCCCTAGAGAATAGGGATATTTGCCTCCCTAACTCGTGAATAGGTGAATCTAACTCTTCCTTGGCTTGCATTGGCTCGACTGCCAATGAACTCGGCCTGCTTGGCTGTCAATGACACTGAATTGATAAGATAGAGTGGGGGATCTTCGAATGGTTTGAGGAATTAAGGAGGTGGACCATCCCCTAGAATCTCTCTTGCTTGTCTACTCCATGTTACTGCACTCAAAATATCTCAAAAGTGCTCCAATTCCTGCATTTAACACACATTAGGCCACATGACATAGTAACACATCTTTACTCCTTACACTAAGCATAATATAACAAAATTTGTAGATAAATGCGAGAAAAACATAATTTAAAAAGTTGGAGGATGGCATTGTGACCCATATACTATACCTATTGATGAGCCTCATCATCACCCCCTACTGAAACTGTTGATCCTCCTCTGAGAAACCTAATCATCTATGTCCATGTCCTTCATGGCCCTGGTGGCCTCTTTGACATCCCAAGATTCTGTAGATTGTGTCTCTTCCTAAGGATATAAGCTTGCATTCTTATCTATTTCTTCCCATTGCTTCCTTTCCTCTTCTTCCTTTCTTCCCTCTTGTAAACCCAACAACAAAGGTGGATTGAGTTTAAGTCCAATCCAGTTGATCTTTAGCCTTTGAATCACCTTCTTGTACATGGGTGTTCTATCCAATGCATTACTCAATCTCTTAGGAGAGTGACACTCCCTGATCTGAATATTGTGTGGTAGGGTATTCCATCTTCTCTGACATGCTTGTTAGCTCTCAACCCCAAAAGTCTTAGAGTGTCCTCAAAATTGGAGATGGCCTGCTCTTGGGTGACAAGGTATCTAGGTGCTAGCTTAGCATCATTGGAAATGATGATGTGATTACTGATCACAGCCATGGAATTTATCTGCTCTGGTCTGATGTGGAGGGGTTCTCTTTATTCTTTTATCAATACTCTCTTCAACTCCTCAGCCCTGGCCTCCTCATGAATCATCCAATATGCAAGAGCCATCAGCTGCAAGTCTCCCAACTTGGCATTGGGATCCCAAACAATCATGTCAGTTAAGGTGAGTTTGTGTAGGTAGAATTAAGTTAATTTGGCTCTATCTTCAAGGCTACTCTTGTCACACAACTCAATGAACTACTGATAGTCCTGGAATGACATGGTCCCATGTTGTGCTAATGTCTTAATCTGGAATTGCATCCATTAGTCTTTGAGGAAAAGTGCATAGGATTTGGGTGGCAGTCTGCATTGAAGTGCCTCCATGGAGAGGCTTGCCATTGTGACCAACTGGGTCTCATTTTCTTCCAGTTTCTTCTTCAACCATGTGTTTACTGCCTACAACTGTGTTCTCATTGTGTACTTTCTATCCCTTAACTCACTCAACTCCTTTCCCATTTCTAAGAGATCTTCCTCCATAAGGCCCACATCTTCCACTTTCTTGGATTTGGAAATTTGCATCCATTTATGTGTCCTTCCTCTTTCTGCCTCAAGTTCAAAGAAGAGAGGGACTACAAATTTATGTGGTATCACTCTTCCTCCTTCGATGAACTTGTAATAGGAGCTCAAATTGGGTTGTGGACTATGCTCTTAGAGATCTTGAGAATATCTCTCAAAGGTTCTTGGAGAAGTTTCCCCCTCCTGTAACTGTTGTGTTACCTCTTTACCCTCTTTCTGCCCCTTTTGCTCTTCCTATAACATTTTCTGTGTTTCTTGTAATAGGGTTTGTGTTTCCTGTAGCAGGCCTTTCCCTTTTTGTTGGAGAGAGATAGGTGCCATGGGCTACTTATAGGAGGTTGACCTAGTGACAAGCCTTCTTACATAGGTGATGGGAGTCTTTGAGATGGCTCAAGGGGATGTGGATTTCTCAACTTTCATCTCAACGGCCTCTTGTTCGTCTCTTTTTCTTAGTGATTCCTCAATTATAATAGGGGTATTTGTGGGAGTTTGAGGCTTCCCCTATTTAATTTTAGTGCTTTTCCTTATTTTCAAGTAGAGGGGAGTTTTCCTCTACCTTTTCTTCTTAGTTTTTATAGGTGTGCTCAAGGAAACTATGACAACAACTTCCTCCTTTTAAGGGTGCTTAGGAGACAAACTTCTCTGCTCTGGGGGTATCTCCTCTTATCCAAGTGCAATGGTTTTTTCTGGACTTGGTTCTTCCTGCTGCTCATCCTCTTCTTCTTCCTGTTGTTCTTCTTCCACCTCTTCCTTTTCTTGTGTTTCTTCCTCTGTTTTCTTCGCCTTTGTATCTTTTTCCTCTTCTGCTTCTTTTTCTTCCTTCTCTTCTTCTTCTTTTGCTTCTTTTTATTCCTCTTCTCCTTCTGCTTCTTTTTCTTCCTCTTCTCTTCCAAGTGCAAGGACCTGAGTGTCAAGGACACCTTCTCTATCCATGTCTCTGAATGTGGACTAGAGGATAGGAACTCTTAAGTTATTCAAATCATCTTCCACTATTAATTTGTTGAGGCCATGGTGTCCTAAGTGTTGTGGTTTTCCCTCTTTCACCTTCTGGCTCATGTCCATGATGGATTGTAGGAGGAAATAAGGCACATTAAGTCTTTGGTCCATGGGAAATCTTGCTCAAAATCTCAGTTCATGGAGTAGTCTGAATTGGTTGACATAGACTACACTTAGTCTTCCTTCACAAGAGATGAACTTAAGGATGTGGTAGGCCACCTCATCTCAGGGATAGGGGAGGCTATCCCTTCTGACTCCATTTTTTTATCTTCAATTAGTTGTTCATCATTAGTGAAAAAATTATTCTTAGCAAGGGCACTGCTAGATTTGTCCTCTTTCCTCCATTGGGCCCATAGGGGAAGTGTTGTCACCCTACTAACAAGCTCAGGAGTAATGGGTAATGCATAATCCTCTCACCACAGTGGTAACATTGGTTCTCCCTTGAGGGTTTAGGGCCATGGCAAACTCATAAGTGATATCATCATCATATCCTTTTAGCAACTTAACGAAACCTAACCATTGATGCCTCCTAAAAATTTCTACTATAGGGGGATGAAGGTGAATTCTCTTAGTATCTGTAGGTTCTCTTCTATTGTAATGGCTTTTCCAGATTTATCCCATTCATTTTGATTTAGCGATCGACATTTCGAACCCACAACTGAGGTTCATCTTCAGGATATAGAAGTGCATGCACTTCTGTATCCTGAAGATGAACCTCAGTTGTGAGTTCGAAACTTCGATCTGTAAATCAAAATGAATGGGATAAATCTAGAAAATCCATTACAACATTAAAAAAATCCCAGAAATCTCAAATCCACAGGTTCTCTTCTATTGAACCCTCCTCCCATATTCTACTTTGTTTTTAATTAGGTGTAGGAGGAATTTTTTCTATGGTAGCCCCAATATGAACTCAAAGATAACAGAGGGGTGGAACCTCTAATTTGTTGGAAATAATACTAAGAGGGGGGGGGGGGGGGGGTTTGAATCAATATTATCAAGTCAGTTATTTTTCATTTTACAGTCAGATTTGTATACGCTACTTCAGTTAATAAAAACCGCTTGTGTACGCAACTACAATTAAGGAAACTAGTGTATAACCAACATACTTGTAAATTAAATTATTCTTCAGCTATTGATCATTAGTATGTGCATCAAACCATATAAACAGTAACTAGGAATAGTAAAACAGAATAGGCAGTCACACATAAGAACACAAGATATAAGGTGGAAACCCAATGTGGGTGAAAACCACCTGCTGCAATTTGTCTCCATCTTCTTGTAATTAGAAACTTCTGTTTACAATATTTATGTACTGGTGCAGTCTTATACTAGTACGCAGGCTTCTACCTATAGAAGGCTACAACCTTCTCTCGTTTTCCAGCTTCTCTTGGAAGGGAGCTACAACCCCCTAGCTCTTGTACTAGCTGATGTACTAGTACGTAGGTGCTGACCTACAGAAGGCTACGACCTTCTCTTTTCTTCAAGGGACCACGTTTCATAAATTTTCAGATTGGATCCATCAATAACAATAATTAAAATATCAAATACATCTGCATCAACCAATCCCCTTAGCACCAACCAAAACTGAATCAATCAATCACTGCTGTAACCAGAACACAGTAACAGTAACTAGACACCAATCCTGAACCCAGAACACTGCAGCAATAAACAGAAGTAGCTAGAACATATTTCATGAGACGTACGCTACTTCAATATGCATAACCTGTGTGCATACGCTGATGTATTAATGCCAACCTGCGTATACACCGTTTTGAATTACCTAACCAGCGTGCATACATGCCTTTGCTATGCCGAACCTTTGTACAGATGTATAAAAGATAATTTACCCTTTTCAAATTATTCAGGCATCAGTTATACCCAAATTATCAGATTTATAGATCAAGTCATGTGCCAATTATAACAGATCAAAATCACACAAAGATACTTCTCTTCAAGCCTTGAGATCTTGACCCGTCAATAAAACTTATCCATCTTCTAGCATTCAGGTTCCTCCTTGATTCAAATCCAGCTATGCACCACAACCAATCACTAGTATTCTAGATCTTGCTCTTCATTAGATATCCATTTGCCTAATGATTTCCTTCCCCTTTTATAGTCTTAGGCCTTACTCAATACCATGGTCCAAAACCATTTAGAACCAATACTAGGGACCCAATACCTGGGTTCAACACTTTGGACGCAATACCAAGGTCCAAGACCATAGGTCCAAATACCAAGGACCAAATACCATGGACTAAAAATAAGTTTTCCCACATGTACGCGCTTTTCCGTGCATGAAAGTGCGTGCATACGCATATGCGACTTTTGATTGGCAATCCCGCGTGTATACACGACTTTGTTAAGAGGAACCTGCGTATATATCTTTTTCTTTCATTCTGAGAGCCTGGACAGTGATCTGCCATCTGAGTGAGTTGCCATCAAGGACAACACCTATGTCATAGTGCCAAACCTATGTCATAATGCCAACATAATTGATGACAATTATGTGTATCCCTTGTATTTTATAGCAAAAAAACTTATTTTAATCCACAAGATGACTGTAATTACTAAGAGAGTACAAGGTTCTCTTGTAGGCAAATCATGGATAGAAGAATGAGAGAGCCACTTACTTTTCACTGTCAGGCCTAGTGTAATGACAATTGAAGACCAAGTCGACACTAGGTAGTGTTTTTTCACCTTCAAAGGCTTCTTGTAGCAATTTCTGTGCTTCCTGTAGTTGTTTCCTGTATCCTATGCACTTCCTGTAGGATTGACAGATTAGGGTTCAATTCTCTCGATAGGTTCGCAAGCTCGGCCCTACCTCAATGGATTTTGAAATGAGCGAAAATGAAAGGAAGTTCAAGCTTTATGCTATCTGTGGCTAGGGCTTAGAGCACTGTGATGGCTGGTAGTGGTAAGAGTTTTTCTCATTTGGATTGTTGGCCTACCTTGGGTGATCATTCTCTCGAGCCTCGTAATTAACACCCACTCCCTCTTAACTGATTATGAATTCCCTCTTAAATGATTTGACTGATGTGACACTCCTACATTGCATGATGATTAATGGATCACTTCTTGTTCACTAGCCGAGGGTGGCCAAGTTAACTGGCCATCTCCAGCTTATAAAAAAACTTTCCTTTGACATTCATATATTTTTCATCATTTTACACCTAGCGAGAAGCTTAGAGGTTACCATACATGTGCCTACCTTGTGCTTGATTGATGCATGCTGGAGTGTTGGAACTCTTGTGTTGCTTCTCAGGAAATCATCTTGTTGTCCATTTTTCTTGTGTATACTTTTTGTGCTCCTTTGTATTTACTTGCTAATGTTGTTCATGGGTGCAGGTGCTTTGTTGGTATCCTAGGTGTTGATGTTGTTTTTGTTGTGGAGTTCCTGCTTGGAATGGAAAGGTGTTCTAGGATGGTGGTACCATCCCCTCAATTTGGATGGGAAGAAGAATTAGGTTTTAGGTTTATCATCATAGTGGTATAGGTTGCTACAGGAGATCCTATAGCAGCCCCTTTTTTTCTTATTTTCCAAGGGATTTTATTCATACGAGTGGTGAGAAGGAGTGTAGGGTTAGAAGGATGAAGTTAGAGTCCTGGTAGGGTAGTGAAGGGTTGTGGAAAGAAAAGAAATGTCCTTTGTGTTTTTTTTTTTTTTTGAATGAGACAGGGCTTAGGGGTGGCTTTAAGAAATGGTGTTTTTTTGGATTATGGATGCATGGAGGACGGGTGAGTGGTTGGATCAAGGTTAGAGGACTCTAGCTAGCCTAGGGTAGGCCATGCTTGAGGATTTTCTTATCAGAACCTCCTTCTTGTAGAATTTTAGGACATCCTGTAGTGCTACAGGATCTTCGTGTAGTAGTTATAGGACACCCTGTAGCAAACTAGAGAGGGCCTAAAAATGGATTTTTGGGGCCTGAGGATGGGTGAGAGTGGTGAGGACATGGTTTCCATGGATGTTATGGAGTATATGGAGGGAAAAATGATATGGAGCTTGAGCATGTTGTCCCTGGAGTTATGCAGCTTGCCAATGTCCTGAAAACCTGCAAAATGACATAAACTATTTATGGATAGGTTGTATATCCCTACTATGGCATTCTTATTTTTTTCTTTTCTTTTCTCTTTTTTTTGGGAGAGATACACACACGTGGTGCCTCAAGGGAGGTTTTCAACCTGCCTATTTGCCCTGGGTGCCTCGAGGGAGGTTTTCACCCAAGGATCTTTTAGCCCTCAAGGGGTATTTTAGCCCAAGAGTTGGCCTCAGATGCCTCATGGAGGTTTTCATTTAGGCCTATTATTATTATTATTATTATTACTATTTCTCATAAACAAAAACAATGTTTAGGGATGTTATGACTTGGAAGTTAGGACACTCCCAATCACATTAACTTCCTTGCTGATGGTGTCGATGAACTCTTCCTTGGACAGAGGCTTCCTGTAAACCTTCAATCTGTAGCCATTAACAAGAAAGGGAATCCCTTCCTCATCAATGGTCCTAATCTGAACAACTCCATTGTCATGGCATTTCTCTATCAGGTATGGGCCCAACCACCTTGTCATCAATGTTCCTTTGAAGTCCTTGAACATTGAGTCATATAGCAGAGCCTAATCTCCTTCTTGAAAGACCTTGTCCTTGATATTCTTATCATGCAAGACCTTTCTTTGCAATTTAATAACTTTAGTGTGTAGGAGGTCTCGCATTCTGAATTCATCCAATCCATTTAACTGGAGCAACCTCTCCTGCTGTGCCTTTTTAACATCTAAATCCAATTGTGCTTCCATTCTCAAGGTATTGTATTCAAACTCAATGGAGAGCAGAGCCTTATTTCCATAGACTAATTCATAAGGGGTGAAACCAGTGGTAGTCTTCCAATTGATATTGTAGGCCCAACCGGCCTCCACTAATATGTCTGACCAATCCTTTCTGTTGTTTCTCACAACCTTGTTGAGGATGTTTTCTAGTGCCCTATTGGTGACCTCTACTTGTCCATTGGCCTAAGGATGATACATTGGCCTAAGGATGATAGGTAATAGATTTTATGTGCTTTATATGATGTTGCCTTAATGAATTCTTGATCAGATGTGATGTGAATTGAGCTCCCTTATCGATGACTAGCTACTTGGGGTACCCAAATTTGTAGAACATGTTTTCCCTCAGGAACTCAACCACTTTCTCCTCCATTGCTACCTTGACAGCCTTGGTCTCAACCTACTTTTTTAAATAGTTAGTGCATACAATTATGTACTTTTCTACGCTGAGAGTGGATCAATTGGCCCAATGAAGTCCATGCCCCACTTGTCAAATGGATCTAAAGCCACCTGAGGTTGTAAGGGCATTTCATCCTTGGGAGTAGGTTTTCCCATCCTCTGGCACTGATCACATCAACTAGTGTATCTTATTACATCTTGGTGGAGAGTGGGCCAGTAGTAGCCAGCTTGTAGAACCTTGAAAGTTGTCCTCCCTGCAACAAAGTGACCTCCACAAGGCCTATCATGATAGGATAAGAGGATGTCAAATACCTCCTCTTCCTTGACACATCTCCTCAAAATTTGATCTGGTCCCAGCTTGAAGAGATTGCCCCCAATCCAAGTGAAAAGGGCACTCTTCCTTACAATTCTACTCTTCTCCCTCGATGACAAATTTAGAGGAAATTATGCAAAAACTAGGTAGTTAGCTATGTCAGCACACTATGGAGAGAGAACTGAAATAACAAATAAGTGTTCATCTGGTAGCTGATTATCAACCATCCCTTCCTCACCTGCAGGCAAAGAAAGTCTAGACAAAAAACCAACAACTACATTTTCTTTACCTGTCTTATCAATGATAGTTAGATCAAACTGTTGTAGTAAACACAACCATCTAATAATTATAGAATTCACACTGGGCTTGTTCATTAAGTACTTGATCAGTGCATGGTCAGTATGCACAAAGGTTTGATATCCAGTGATGTGGAGTTTGAACTTATTTAGAGAGTGGACAACAGATAGGAGTTCCTTCTCAATTACACTGTAATTCAATTCAACCTTAGACAGATTTTTGCTAATGAAGTACATGGAATAAGGCAACTTGTCATCTATCTATCCTAGGGCTTCTCCTACATCTTTGTCAGATTCATTAGCATGGATATGGAAAGGAAGAGCCCCATTTTGGCCTTTAAGTATGGGTGTAGTAGTCAATTTGTCTTTCAAGATCTCTAGGGCCTCCTGGAAACTATCTGACTAGAAAAATTCAGAGTCCTTGGCCAACAATCCAAACAATGCTGATGATACTTTGATGAAGCCTTTGATAAACCTCCTATAATATCCATCCAGGCCTAAGAATCTCCTAACATCCCTCTTCTTTTGAGGAGTAGGGACCCTTTTTATGATGGCCATTTTGTTTGGATCCACTTGTATTCTCTTTTGAGATATTGAATGGCCCAGGGTAGTCCCTACATTCATCAATAATTCACACTTCTCAAGACTAAGCAAGAGGTTCATTTCAATGCACTTCCTTAGGAATTTACCAAGGTTAGAGAGAGCCTCCAGGAAGTCACACCCATAGGGAGTGAAATCATTCATGTCTATCTCTATAGAGTCATGGATTAGCTCAACAACGATGCTCAGAATTGCCCTTTAAAAAGTGGTAGGGGAATTACATAATCTAAAAGGAAGGACCCTATAAGCAAAGGTACCTCAAGGACAAGTGAATGTAGTTTTATCCTGGTCCTTTGGGCTAGTCTGGATCTGATTGTAACCACTGAACACATCTAGGAAATAGAAGAACTTCTTCCCTGCAAGACCATCCAAGACTTGATCAATGAAAGGTAGAGGGAAATGATATTTTTTTATGGCTTTGTTTAGTTCTTTTTAATCCACATAGATACTCCATTTTCCATTTTTCTTTGGGACCAAAACCAGGGGAGACACCCACTCACTATCTAAGATGGGGTAAATGAACCCTGCATCGAAAAATTTATGCAATTCTTCCTTTACTATGTCTTTGAGGGTTGGGTTCATCCTCCTCTGAGGTTGTTGCAATGGTTTGCATCCTTCCTTGATGTAGATGTGATGAGGACACACTGAAGGATGCACTCCTTTCATTTCTCTATAGCTCTAGGCAAAGGCATCTAAGTGCTCTCTCAACATGTCACACAACTTCTCTTCTTGATTGGATGAGAGAGAGGGGTTGATATTAAGGATTTAGATGGACCAAATTCTACCATTTTGACATGTGCAAGACTTGGGTCCACCAGGCATAACTCGGTCTAAGGATTACCCTTAGTTTCCTTCACAAGCTCATCAAGAGGCATCGTGCTGGGGGATTCGTTTTGGATGATTTGGACAATGAGGTTGTATTCATTAGGTTTCCCCTTCCTATGATAACATCTAGGGTACAAATTGGATGGGATGTGATATGATACACTTCATATTCCTCCTCCTCTTCCAACCATAGGGGTAATTCATGCTCAAGGGATGGTTGAGCAGGAGGGTACAATGCCAGTTGTTTGGACAAATTCCCATTCTTAATGGTCACGTTTCTAGCTTTGCAACTTATGTAAACATTGTCGGGATGGGGTCCCTGGGGCCAATTTTTGTTAGTTAAGTCAATTTTTGTAATAGTTTTTGTTAAAGAATGTAAAGTCTCCACGAAATGTGGAAGCGAAGTTCAGAGCTAAGTAAGAGTCAAAGGGGAATTAGTCCCTTGTATGGGTAGATGATAAGATGGTTTTGAGACTCACCCATGGTCCACAGGCCATGGTATTGTAATTAAAAGGCTATATATAGTTGAGTCATAATGAGTCTAAGGAGGTAACTTTTTGTGAAGAATCATTGTTAGAAAAAGGTGCTAAGGAAGGAAAAGTTATTTTCCAGTACTTAGGTGAAAGGGGAAGGCTCCTACAGCTGAGTGCGCGGAGACCTTGGTAAGTCGAAAACTGAGTGTACGGGCCCCTACAACTAGGTGTGCATGGATAAGAAGTCGGTATCTGAACGATTATACTTAATAAAGATTGTTTTGAGCCGAATATGTGCATCTGTGCCTTGTTTATTGTTTCAGCTAAGTTTCTATATCTTCACAATCTGTTATGATTTATGCGAATTAATTCTTGTTGATTACACGGAATTAGTGGATCTGTATCTTTTATGCATGTTAATAACAATTTAAGGCCTTCGCGAAGATCAGGAAGTCATTAGATAGATCTGTTATAGTATGTTGTTCAAAAAGGGTAGATCTACGTGACGACAGATCTAGGCCAAAAGGGCTTTAGAATACACCTTTACTACACGGAACTGGTAGATCTATAATCTTTTTGCATGATAAATATAATTAAGTACCTTCATGAGGATCTGAAGGTCATTTTGATAGAGTTGTAGTAGTTTATCAATCAGAAGAGTTAGGGCTGCGCGAAGGTAGATCTGAATCTTAGGATCCTTAGGAAGACCATCACACAGGCCTCTGGATGCAAAAACTTGGTTCTAGCATCCCTCAATATTGCTTTGGGTGAGACTGCAACCTGTGCTACGTAGGTTGTTTCTGAAAGAGCCAAAAGTTAGGGTTTTGTTAGTTTGCACAAATAACTCCAAACTTGGGTTAGGCATCCTCAAGCCAAAAAATGGTTCCGTTGTTGGGACTGGGATCAATCTGAGGAATGTGTGATGTCGAATAAGTGGTTCACTACAAAGAATTAAATTGAGAAGTGGATCGATTGAGAGGAAAACACGTTTCCAACTCAGGAGAATAGAAACCCGTGGTTGTCCAAAGAACAGTGGTTGAATAGATACCTATGCTCAGACAAAACACTTTTTTTTCTTCTGTTTCTTCCCTTGCGAATTCACAAGTGGCTGTCTAGATTGGCGGACAACCAGAGTATGTGGAGACTTGAGGGTCCTATTGTGTGGACTCCAAAGCTAGTGAGGTGCTTGGAAGCTTCACAAAATAACATCACGTGGGTTTTTGATCAGCGGATTGATCGCATAGTCGGAGGATTTGTCACTGAACTTGTGATTGATACATATATCAGTTATAACGAAGCATAGCGCAGGCTCTTCAAAGGACCGCGAGGGAAGTATTTAAAATATCTCAAGACTTGGATTAAGATGTTGTTTTGTGAAAAATGGGTTATGCCATTACCTTGATGCTTAGGAATATACGAAGCAGAAAACCCTTTAGAAGGAACAAAGAATTAGGCCTGAATATAGTCCACTATTAGGATCCTCTTCAAGCGATGACAAAGGAACTATTCTGAATACACCACGAAGTGCACTGCAGTTGGTAAGTCCAGTTATCTCATGGATACCTCATCCATCCACTCCACCTCCACCACATACACCTACACCTTCATCTCCACCTCCACCTCCACCTCCACCATTCAACATGGAAAACACAATGAAGATGTCGATCTTTAAAGGGGTAGGGAGTGAAGACCTTGAGCAATTATGGTTTGTTAAAAATGTTGTGTGGACAGTGCAATAGATCACTAATGATAATCTTAAGAAAGCACATCTGGTCATAATGCTGCAGGATAGGGCATTGAATTGGTATATCAAGTACTATCAAGAAAAACCCAGCATGACATTGGCAGAGACTCAGGAAGCGTTGAACAGTGAGTTTCAGAAGCCTAAGTCTCAGGTGCAGTCTGTTACAGAGTTTAAGGAGATACAACTAGTGGTAAATGAATCCTCGTGGGATTTTGATCAGAGGCTAAAATGCCTGATTCGACAGGCTAATATGAACATCACGGATGAACAACACAAATATTGGTACATTTCTTTGTTGTTGCCTCACCTAAGATTACCATTAACACAACAAAATATAGCAACACAAGCAGAATCTGTGGAGATCACGATGTAGTTGGAAGCCTTGCCAATACAAAAATATGAACATTGGAGTACAACAAATCCACTCGCAGCTGGCAAGTCTACACCTAGAGTTGTAGAGCCTGAAGAAGGGAAAGGAATCTCAGCCTGAAGTTCATGTAGAAGTTTGGTGCTTGAAATGCAAGGTCCATGACCACGATAAGGACCATTCTCTGGTTTATTAGAATTATCTTATTGGGGGGAGGGGGGAGGGGCTATTCCCATGAAGAAAAAAATACCGTTGGGCTGAGCACAGGAGCAATGGCATGGTGCATTATTTGTCAGGTTATACGACAACATGCGACAAACAATTGTCATCTACTACAAAAGTTTGTACAGACGCCCCAGTAGTTGTTTTGCAATTTTTGCAAATATGTCGGTCATGATGAGTACCAATGTCAAAGTTGTCAATTAATGATGGATATAACCCCTACATATCGAATGCAGGTGGAAACTTGGCTTCAGGATCAGGGTGCGGGTGCAGCACACGGAGGATTCCATGTTCGTGGAAGAGGAAGAGTAGGAGGGGTTGGCAGAGATCATGGACAAGTTATTTGTTATAATTGTGGCAAAGCTGGCCTTTTTGCGTGCGACTATCCGAACCCAACACATCCATCTTGTTAATATTGCAGACAGTTTGACCATGTGATAGAGGATTTCCTGATACTTATATAAAAAATGCAAGAAAAGAAGACGCAAACCTAGAATATCGAAAAGATGAGGGCAGAGCCTCACAAAGAAGATCTTAGCGTCAATATCGTAATGCGCAGTGGTATGGCCATAGGTGAAGATAACAGAAAGCAGCCAGAAACCAAGGGATGGGTGCGCAAGGCTGTAGAAAAGGAAGTCGAGTTTGACCTCAACTAGGCTAAAGAAACTTTTATGGAGTCTAAAAAGAATTTCATTGAAGCTTCTATGGCCAGGAGTCAAGAGAAATCAGTTGGGAACAGTGAAGTGCAAGATGTGGATCCTTTGTTGTTAGCTACTTTCCTGAAGAGATGTATGAAGTTGTTGTGATAATAAGGATGTAGAAGGGCTCCAAGAGCTAATAGAAAATTGTACGAGTAATATTAAGATTCCTTCAAAACAACACACTGTGAGAAAACAAAGTATGCATAAGAAGCAAACAGGGCACAAGATGAGGTTAACCACACAAATAGGAGAATATGAAATGGACCAAGTAATCCTGGATTTGGGTTCTGATGTGAACGTGCTACCGAAGAAGACATGGGAAAGGATGGGGAGACCTCTGCTGCAATGGTATCCCATACAACTACATATGGCCAATCAACAAAAGATCATTCCTATGGGGCATCTGTATGGGGTAACTGTGGACATTGAAGGAGAAAGCGCTTTGGCTGATTTTGAGTTAATTGAAATAGTGGATGACAACAATCCATACCCTACACTACTAGGAATTGATTGGGCCTTCGACATGGATGCGATGATTAATTTGAAGAAGATGAAGATGACATTTGAGAGGAAGGCGCTCAGGGTTATTATGCCACTGGACCTTGCTGAACGAGTGTGCTATACTAAACCTGTTTGCAAATTTGTGGAGGATGATGATGATCTAGACCAGATATACAAGATCACGATGTGCACCAAAGATTGGATCAATCCCACTACAAATGGACAGATCACGTGGGATAGAGACAACTCCTGTACCTCAGATTCAGATGAAGAGATCGAACACTAGTAGAATAGGTTACATGAGGTTTCTATGCTACGTTGTAATATGATGATAAAATCATTGCGGTGCATGTCCATAGAGGTAATAAAACTTACGCATTATGATGGCTTAAATGATGTTAATCTCTCCTTGGATGAGTTTGAAAGGGAGGTGCTCGAGGAACATCAATTCCAGGCACTTGAATTGGCACTACGTGCTATGTCTGCTCGATGGTGGGGTACACATAAGGAAAGCTTTGCTGATTGGAAGGAATACAAGCAGATGATGAAGATAAGGTTTGGATATGTTAATACCTAGATGACTACGAAGTATAGTAGAAAGGATGACCGAACGAGCATTTGGTGCGGTGGACGAAAGCTTGGGGAGAAGAGCCACAACTAGAATGGGTGCATATCTTCCGTCACACCTTAGATACTATTCCCATGAATTGGTACATGGAAACAGAGCTACGCCACGGGACAAATGAATGGGATATCTTCAGGGAAAGCTTCTTATTAACTTTCAGCTTTGAGGATGGATTTGAATGCATTGATTAAGGCCGCTATTTTTAGAATGCTTGAAGAGCTAGTGGAGTGGGTACAACTAGACTGGAGTACACAACTGTGCCATGCGTTGGAGTACTACAATGTGACAGCCGAAGAAGAAGAGGAGGATTTGCAAAATATTAATATTCCAGAAACTGAAGTTCAGTGCGAGGTTGAGGGACCTGAGATAGAGAAACTTGATATAACAGAACCGCTGAAAACCTGACAAGTAAATATTGGATCTGATGCGGAGCCTAAGTTCACGAAGATAGGAAACTATCAGGATGAAGATATAGTGGATAAAATGGCCAAACCACTACGCAAATACCAGGATCTATTCCCAACGAAGTTCTCGGATCTAAAGGGTATTGTAGGAGATTTGGGCATAATAAAAATAAAAGTGAAACTTGAAGCAAAGCCTGTAAAACAAAGACCTTATCGGCTCAATCCAAAGTATAAAGAAAAGGTGCGCAAAGAATTGGACAAAATTCTAGAGGCCAGAATTATTTAGCCAATAGAAGAATCTGATTGGGTAAGCCCAATGGTTGTCTAGGAAAGGAAACAACAAGGTAAAATTAGGATATGTGTAAATCTCATAAAGCTTAAGGATGCATGCGTTCATGATCTGTTTCCAACACCATTTATGGATGAAGTCTTGGAGAATGTTGGAGGCCAGGAGGCATATTCGTTCACTGATGGATTCTCAAGATACCATCAAATATAGATCACGTTAGAGGATCACAGCAAGACAACCTTCATGCCAGAGATGGAAGATCACGAGACCTTAGAGGAACGGCTCGCACAGTTGATGGAGTTGGAAGAAGATTAGTTTCTTACAAGATTTCACCAACAAGTGAAAAAGGACTGTGAGAAGGCCTGACATGATAGGCATATTAAGCTGCACACTTTCAATGTGAACGATTTGGTTTTTGTTTATGCTAGTAAGTTCACAAATTTTCCTAGAAAGTTCCAAATGCACTGGCTGGGCCCGTATATTATCAAGGAAATTATAGATGTTGGTGCAGTTCAGCTCACGAATCTCAATGGAGAATTGTTCCCTAGAAGGATGAAAGGAAGTTGATTGAAGTTGTATATAGGGGATCCTGCCCTTGTACAATGATTACATGGTAGTAGGACAGTCTTAGCGCTCCAAGCAACTACAATGGAGAGCGGGATTATAAACTACACTGCTTGAAGAAAAGGAAAACACAGTAAGGGGGCTACGCAATGGACGCAAGGGGTACAAGAGAAGAAGTTGACAAAAGAAACTGTGATGGGCGAGTCGTGCCATGGGGGTTGGTGTTGTGCAACTGAGTCCAAAAGTAGTCATTGAAGACATTGTTCATGATTGGATAGCGAAAATCCCATTAGGAGGAGTGGGTAGGCGACATTTATGGCGAAAATATTTGGATATCTGATGCCAAAGTTGCATTTATGATCAAAAAATGGAGGGAACGATCGAATTTGAATTCAAAATTGCCTATAAATCTGGCATGATGGCCTATCGTAGAACACTTTTCCTTCTGAAAATGGCATATGAGCCCTCTTGTTTTCACTCTATGAATTGAAAAATTTGGAAGGATTTTGTTTCAAGCCCGGCATTTGCAAGACTGCCTAAGTGGAACCAGAAGATTATCCTTGAACATATTTTTGCCAAACCTGTAAGTTCCAAAGTTGTTGTATCTCAAGCGGAAGCCCCGAAAGTTGCGTCAACGGAAGCTACTCCATCTGTGCCTATGGTGCCAAGGTCACATAGGCCAAAGCCATTTGCTACTAAGGAAAATCAAAAGAAACGCCAAGCTATACTGGTGCAGTAGTCACCGAGGAATATTCCGACAGAGGTTAGGTAGAAAGGAAAAATGGATAAGTCCAAGCAACCCCATGAACCCTTAGATTTGGACGAAGAAGAACTCTGTGAAGAAGTTGAAGAGCTAGATGATGATGAGGGAGATACTCTCACTAGGATCCCGAAGTATATCCATCCGCAAAAAGGAAAAGCCAAGGTTCCAAAGGATCACGATAACGCAAAACTCATGATCTCTACACCGCTATTTCCGAAAGAAGTGGTATCTGAAGGCACGCTCTTAACATGTATCCCTGTGTTAAAAATGGAGGATTGGGATCTAGATGATCATGAAAAATTTCCGCATTTGGCCACCAATAAGTACATGACCAAGATTCACTATGAAGAGACTAGGGTCACAAAGCTGGAATCAATGGAATGGGTAAAATGGGTCGAGCAGGGCGGATTGCTACATATGTTGTGTGTGCCACACTTTAATAGGTTAGTTATCAATACTGTATTGTGTGCACCAATTGCTCGTTTGGTGCATGATGGGCATTTGTGGTTAGGCGAACCCATCCCCATAACATACATGCTGATCCAAAGAATTATGAATTTTCCATATAAAGGGGCAGATCTAGCCAAGTTTGGAGGCAAAATCAAGGAGAAGGAGCTCGCAGATAAAATGAAAAATGAGTTTTGACTGGTCAAGAAGTCGCGCAGATACTCTATCCACTCTATTGACCAAGCGCTGCAGTTTGCACTCATATTTTGGTCGGGAAATTCATGCGAAAATGTCACACGGACGAGGTTTCGACGCCATTAATTTCATTGGCTACACAATGTGCAAAGGGGTTACAATACAACTGGGCACAGTACCTCTGCAAATATTTCTTAGCAAATTGCTGTGAAGTGCAGGATGATGGCAAGGCATTTCACGATGCCTGGATCCCGCTGTTGATTGTACTCTTTGCATGGTGACTTCTGGAGGATAGTCAGTTCCCTCCATAGGATGAGGATTTAATGGAGGCAACGAAGTTCACGTCATTGAAGGTGATGAAGGACATGGAGAGGGTCAGAGAAGAAAAATTCATCTAGATACTACTCGAGATGGACCTCCTCATGGTGATCAGTCAAAGGCCAAGGTTGTCTCTAACCTTGTTTGAGTAGTTGTGGGCCTACGAGGGATTTAAGGCCGATTTTCATAATGTATCCATCCATGTGAGATGAGATCCTAAGAAGATATGGCACAAGTTTCCATACCTAATTATGGAGGCCGATGTACAGGAGATTGTGGGGACATGGCCAGGGGAGTGGTGACAACCCACAAATCTTGGCACAGGTACCAGCAAAGGTGGCGACAACTCCTCCGTGAAAACGAAAATTGCACAGAAATGGAAAGAAGCAACATAAGAAGTAGCGTGGGAATTGGTTGCTTAGAAGAAGAAAGAAACTACCACTAAAGTAGTTGTCGCTAAGGCAACTACCAAAAAAGAGCGTGCTACAAAAGAGGCCACAATAGAAATTGAGGAGTTAGCTTCCCAACTTAATGAAGAGCAGGAATGGTCTGAGCAGGAAGGAGACAGGGGTGATGCACAGAGAACTCCCTTAAGGGTGTCAAAGCACCAAAAGGAGACAACTACCAGACCAAGGAAAAAGCAAAAATCGGACAAGCAAGCATGCATTGACCCAATGGTCCTCATAAAGGGGGACCTTCATGAAATTGGGGATAAGGTCAGAGATACAACAACGCAACAGTGGCAACAGTTCGAGAAACAATTTCAGGAATCACTTGGAAGCATGCAGAAAGATTTGCATGAGTTGCAAATATAGACAGGTCAGTTGCAAGTGAGCATGGGCCAAGTGAGCGGGGTTCAAGTGAGCCTGCAACAAGCGATCGAGAGCGTAATAGAGACAGGACAGACTCTGGACCTCAGAGTCATTCCCTTGCTAGAAGGAACATTAGGTGTAGAGTCAAAGGAAGATAACGCTGACTTTGGAAAGGTCAAAGGCATGGGTATGAATTTTGCCGCGATGCCACTTCAGACCCTCCATGCTCTTCATCAGGGGGTCTCAGATGAGCTTTGAATCTGAAAGAAGTGCACGTGATTGGTAACTAGTGAAGTCAAAATGAACAATGAGCAGATATTCATCGAAAAGGCTTAGGCTCTTAAGGAAAAAGAAGAGCTAGCAACACGAAGCCAGAGCCTCGAAGCAACAATTACACAAGCGTGTAATTCAGTACCAGAACTACACATTCCAAAGGATGCGGTAGCGTCAAAAAAGATTCAGAAATTGGTTGTTGTAGTGCGAATGTCTAAGGATTAGGTAGGCCAAGTTACTTTTGACTTTCAGATGAATATCTCAGAACTACAATTGAAACTTCAGCCGACTACTTTGCCAGAGGCCAAGGACAGCGAGGCGAAACCATCAGAGAACACATGTCTACGTTGGATAATGGAGTATCGGGATGCAATGGTATTTTTGAAAACAAAATTGAGTTATGGACCACTTTGCAGGAGGATTCAAACCTGCAACGACTGGGTATAGAGATCAGAGAGACACAACAGAAAGTTGATGAGATCAGGGTGACTGCACGCACTTTGGCGCCAATCCAACACTTTTCGCACGCTTACAAGAAATGAAGTTGCCGTAGGTACAGGTTGAGGAGCTACAACACAAAGAAGTAGTTTTGAAGGCTCATATTCAACCATGGATAGAGGGAGAGATCCAGATTACTCTGGCTATGGAAGAGAAGCTGAAGACTTTCTAGCAGACACAAAGGACCATGCACCTCGTGATGGAGGAGCCAACTACAGAGAAACTGGTTGAAGAAGTGCAATAGGTCGCAGTACATAGTGGTGGGCTTCAGTATTGCAGCAATCATGCTTCAACTCCTGGGGCTTCCTTCTTTACTTTTATCAACCCAGTAGTTCGTAACAAACTTGGAAGCGACGAAGCTGTATGCACAAGTACTAGCTCTTACTGCAGTCTGTCACTTGATCAGCTGGCACAAGTTTGATAGGAGCTTAAGCCAACTTCTATGAGTTCTCAGAAGAAGCTTTTACTATGATAGAAGAAAGCTAACTCTACAGGGGCCATTCTACCTGTAGAAAGAGAAGGAAAACTGAAATGAAATGCAAACCCTAGCAAACCCTAGTTTACCCACTAACCCTATTTTTGCAAGAAAAGAGATCATAGCTAATGAAGTGAGTGCCATTGACTATTGAAAAGGTAAATTGCATTTATTCAAGCTACTTCTGAAGAGAAATGAGAAGAAAACATCTTTTTGTACTTTTGAGTATTTTTATGTGGGATTATTATGCTTGTGATTTGACTGGTTATGATTGTGAAGAGATTTGGTGGCAAAGGAAAATGGAGTTGGCTTTTGCAGAAGGCGAGGAAGGTGTGGAGAGGTCCTAAGAAGACCGTAGTACCCTTTTGAAGACTTCCATTGCGATCAGACTTCGAGAAATCACTCACAAGAAATTCTATAGGAGGCTGTAGGGGATCTACAGGAGGAGGCCGAAAGCTGTTTTTAGGGTTTTGAAGGTGGAAGAATGATGGGAAAGGGGGAATGAAGGCTAGGTGAAGGTGTTGAGGTGTCTAAAACTTGTCAAGGAAGATCAGGGATGAACGTGATGGTTGGATTTACTCAAATGGCAAGAAAGCAACTTTATGGAAGAAAACGCAGAAATTAGGGCAAATTAGCAAAATGCTATGAATGAGTTGGGAAATCTAGGAGAAGTGAGCTGGTTCTAGCTGTTTCATGGAGGGATGGTGAGCTGAGATGTCCTTCAAGAGATCTACACATTCACTTATCAAAACTTGACCAAAGAAAGAACTAAAAACAGAGTTTTGTCTAGCTTAACCTAGTTTCTGACCTAAAAATAGAAAAATGCTAAAAATGAAAAGCATGCGAGAGAACTATGGAAAATGAATAGGAGATGATCTAAGCATGTGAATCTAAGCTACTATCAACTTTTCCAAATCAAGTTATCACACGAGTAGTTGCATGAAAGAGCAAAAACTGTGTTTTTGGTGGTAGCAGTAGTGCCTTGACCTCAAATCATAGTCCTAAGAAGGGAGAAAGGAGATCAGGGCATGCTATGGCCTTTTTGAATCTTATTTTGTCGCTGTAGTAACCTACTTGCTCAACTGATAAAAAAACAACTATGATAATCATCAAAAGCAACCTAACTTGACAAAGTAGGATGAATCTATGCAACATAAATTAACTCATGAATGGAAGCAAGAAAACATATAAATACACAAAGGAGGTGCTAGGCAGCTTGGGTTGGGCCCTAACCCAAGAGCTTCAGCCCTTTGAAAGAGATCAGTGCTAGCTCAAAAACTGTTTCATCTTCATTTATAAAAAAATAGCAGTTACATCACATAAGCTATCTTAAAAAAGAACTCGAAAATAGGCTGACCAATGTACTGCACAAAAGTGCGAAAATATACTAACAACTGGCTAACCTACTGGGGATCGAAGCCTTCTTATTTATAGAAATGGGGACTCCCAACAGTCCTCCTAAAATCTAGAAACTCGGCTTCCTAGAACTAAAGATAAGAAACAATCCTACTTGACTTGCTCGGCTACCCCTTGGAATCATCAATGTGGGCCTTTGTGCTCCGCACTGCTGATGGAGGATTTGAGGAAAGGGGTCATTAATGAAGGAGACACCCTCCCTACAAGTCCTCTTCCTTGTTTTCCTCGAGTTTGGCTGTCATTTGCTCATAAATTCCTTGTCTTTGTCCAAAATTGTCCAAAAAATCTGCAATAAACTGTCAGAATACATGGCAAAGTGACTAACCCAATTCACTCTATTAGCATAAATATATTAAAAAACATGAAACAAACTAATGGTAATGGTGGATTAAGTCGAAATAAGAGGCAAAATGAGCCCATATAGTTACCCATTTCCGGGGCTCATCATCACCCTCCTGTTGAATGGGTTGCTCATCCTCTGAGCAACTAATCTAGCTCTTCATCTTTAATAGCCCTGACAGATTCCTTGACATCCCAAGCCTTTGATGTGATGTCTTCCTCTCTATCATGGAAACTTTATTTCCTGTCCACTTCTTCCCATTGTTTCTATTCTTCCTCCTCCTTAACTCCTTCCAACAATCCTAGCAGCAGTGGAGGACTGAATTTAAGCCCAATCTAGTTGGCTTTCAAATTTTGCATTGAATGCTTATATAGGGGCACTCTCCTCATGGATTCCCTCATCTTGTTTGGGGAGTGATACTCCCTAATCCATAGGCTATGTGGAAATGTATTCCACCTTCTCATGTAGGCATGAAGGTAGCCATTTCCAAACAATCTCTCCATATCCTCGAAATGAGCAATAGCCTGTGCTTGCTTGTTAACATAATCAAGGAGTACTTGAGGATT
This sequence comes from Pinus taeda, assembly GCA_000404065.3. Lineage (NCBI taxonomy): Eukaryota > Viridiplantae > Streptophyta > Pinopsida > Pinales > Pinaceae > Pinus > Pinus taeda. The sequence continues at coordinate 57,141 of APFE030624597.1, forward strand.
GGCTGCAAGGTGTTGGTGGGCATAGATGAGAGCCAAGGGTTCTGCTGGCTCTGCCCTAATCATCAGGGGCTCACTCAGCTTTTTTGTCATTATTTTCGGAATTTCCACTGCTCTCTTCTCTCCATGGCTCATCCAAGAAGCCATAGCCATTAACTGCAAGTCTCCCAATGTAGCATTTGGATCCCATAAATTCATGTCAGTGAGTGCTATGTTGTGTAGGTAAAATTATGCTAGCTTTGCTTTATCCACAGCTGAGCTGTGATCACATAAATGCATAAATTGGCCATAATCTTGAAATGGTATTGTGCCCCTCTAGGTTAGTGTCTTAATTTGGAATTGAAGCCACTGATCCTTGAGATACAGTGCATATGATTTGGTTGGCTATTTTCACTGCAATGCCTCCATTGCCCAGCTGGCCATGCAGGCTAACTGGGCTTCCTTCTCCTGTGGCTGCCTTTTCAAAATCAGCACTTTAGTTTCTGCCTGGGATTCTTTTTCTTGCTACTGTTTCATCAATGTCTTACTATTTGTCTATGGTTCTTCTTCTGGTTGTTGTCTCTCTGCTGCTTCACTACCTGCTTGGGGTCCCTCTTTTTGTTGCTGTCCTCTCAGAGTTGACAACTCATTTCCTCCTCGAGGTTCCCTTTCTTGCAGCTTATTTTTCAACAATTCATTTTCTTCCTGCAGTTGAGCTCTTCTGATGCTCTCGGTATGCCTTACCATGCTCAATTCTCTGATCATCTCTCTCAACTTGTTTTCCCTGTGCCCTATATCCTCGATTGCTTTAGATTTTGCAATCTGCATCCAGGTGTGAGTCCTGACTCTCTCCTTTTCCAGTTCGAAGAAAAGCAACACTGCAAATTTTTGTGGGATGATCTTCCCACCCTCCAGAAGATTGTAATAGGAGCCTAAGTTAGGCTGAGGTCCAGGCTCTGGTATCTCTTTTGCCTTACCTTCCTCTTAGGTTTGTTCCTCTGCCTTCCTTTCCAGTTTTTCAGTTTCTTTGAGCTTGGCCAGTGTCTCCTATAGAGAGGTTTGTGCCTCTTGCAGGACTGCTTTAGAGTCCATTAATTTGATCCTTTCCTTCGAGGTGGAGGTCTTAGGATTCTCTCTCTCATAGGTGATGGAGATTCTGGAGGGAGATTCCTCCTTTGTCACAGTAGGTGCATCCTCAATGATAATAGGTTCATTCAAAGGTGGTTGGGGCTTGCCCACCTTGATTCTGGTGCTCCTTCGAGCTTTGAAATACATAGATGTCTGCCTTTTTCTTTCCCCTTTTGCTTAGCTGGAGTGCTTAGTGCAGCAAGAACAACTGCTGCTTTCCTTGCTAGTGTCTCAGGGGACACTTCTTCTTGTTGTTCTTCCTCTTCATCCTCTGCAATTTTTCCTGTGTTTGTTGTTTTAACTTTTGTTTCTTCTATCTTTGGTGGTGTTTTCTCATTTTCTTGTTGAGTTTTTGCCTTTCCTGTGGTAGTCTTTTTCTGAGTTGTCTTGGGCTTCTTCTTCTCAGCTTTTGTCCTCTTCCTCTTCTCTGCTTTTGATTCTATTTCCTTCTTTGCTTTAGGTTCAACTGTGGTTGTGTCATGTTTCTCCTCTTCTCTCTGTTTTTCCTCTTTTTCTTCTTCTACTTGAATATTTTGTGCTTCCTCATGGATTTCCTTTTCAAGTTCCTCTTTCTGTTCCTCCTCTTCATTGCCAGATGGGCTAAGGTCATCAGTGAGAGTTTTTATGTCATCTTCTCTAGTCATGTTCCTAAACATTTCCTAGGCTATAGGGATGGTGTATGTGTGGAGGGCATCCTCTACCAGTAATTTAATGAGCCCATGGTGGGCCAGCTGGTCTGGAACCCCTGCATTCAACTTGGTGCCACACTCTATTAAATATTGGAGGAGAAAAAATAGTAGAATGAGTTTTCTAGATGCAGGTAGGTCCATTCCATATCTTAGTTCATGCAATAATCTAAAATGATAACCATAGACTATATTGTATCTCCCTTCACAGGAGATATATTTCATGATCTGGTAGCTGACCTCACCCCATGGATGAGGTATACTTGTCCATATGACCCCATTCTTATCCTCTACAGGATGTTCATCAGGCTGGAAAAATGTCTTTCTAGTAACCTGTCCTAGTGCTTTTTCTTCTTTACTCCAGGGGAGCCCAAGTGGAAGACCTATGATTCTGTTGATAAATTCTAGTGTAATCTCTATGGTTAGGCCCCTGAAACTGACTGTAGCATGGGTTTTTGAATGGGGCCTTAAAGAAATTAGAAATTCCTCGGTGACCTCCTCATCATACCCATGAATTCTCTCAAAGAAAGGCATCCAATTTTCCCTAGTAAAGAGGGCTATCACTTCAAGGTGTTCATGCAATTTCGTGGAGTTCAAAGGCTCCTTTCTCATAAAACCCCCTGGCATGATGTCTAGTGACTGCTAGAAATTCTTAGGTGAGGAGGAAGGGAACAAATTTCAAGATCGAAAATTAAGGAACAACTGAGGTTTGTCTTTCTGGAACCAGAGAGGGAATTTTTTGTGTTTCTCTTTTCACAATAGCAATTTGCAATTCCCCCCCACCCTTTCAAACCCTGTTCTCAACCTAAATTTACTTCTCGGGATTTTTGGAGGAAATAAATATTTTGACAAAACAGAGTATATAAAATAGTGCTTTTTCTTTCTCACAAGATAAACAGACTTCCCAAATGTAAGTTCACTTCTTTTACAGGCTTGATTCTCTTATGGTTGCATCCCTTCTTTACAGGAGAATACGAGGAAGGAAAAGACAGACTTTTAGTGCAGAGAGAAAAAAGGAGAGCCTGTATATAATTCAGAAAAACACAGGTATACTTTTGTGTTCACTTTCCCTTCCTTTTTCAACCCCGTATTTTGCTTCTAATCCCACCACCTTGTATATATATATCACATGCAGAGTGGGTTTCTGAGCCTACCTCTTTTTGAGCTCGAATTTGGCAAAAATTTTGATTTTTCCCTTTGCAGAGCTGCTCTCCGACCTTCCTGTAGAAAGGCTCATGTAGACTATGTTTCCGTTCCTGTAGAATGCGATAATGCTCCTGTAGAGCTCGATAAGCGGGAGGGTTTTGAAAACTGGCAGAGAGCGACTTTTTCAATGTTCTGAAGGTGGTAGGTGAGTTGTTGCAGCCGAGAAATCGTCGATGCCAATGAAAACAAAATGTGGTGAAGGCTTCTACCACAGTGTACTTAAGCTGATGGTGTGATCTAAGGTGATGAGGTGCAGTGGTAGGAAGGGTATGTTATCCCCATTCGGACCGTTGGTCCCTACTGTAGTGCCATTATGGTATTTCATGTCACATGCTTGCCATTAATTCCATCATTCCCGTTATACGCCGCCACCACTACCAGTTCTGAGTTTTTCTTCCCGAGTTAACAGACTACATGTGTTGACTGCACCTTCTGAAATGCTATTTGAATTGGACGAGGCTTGTTTGAACTGAACGAGGGTGGTTTGAACTGAACGAGGGTGGCAAGTTAGCTGGCCACCAATTTCATTTAATCACAACCATCTCAATGGTTCGTGCAGTTCCTAAATAATATTCATGCAACAGAGGAATGGGTTTATCCACTTACCTGTTAGTTGCTACTGTGCTCTACATGCTCACACTTTGGCACTTTGTTTTTTTATTGTCGCTGTTGTTGGTACTCGTGGTCTCTGAACTGGTGGCTTGGCTACCTTATGTTGGTGATTTTTGATCAGGAACCATTCCTTACACGTTGCATACAACTTGGCTACATTGACCCTGCCTCTAGAGCTTGTTTTTTAAAGGGATAAGCTGTTACAGGAATCCTGCAGGATTTCTTGTAGCTGCTTCTCCCTATATAATTTCTAGCTGATGCTTGAGCAGGGACTGAAGAGACAGCTGAAGAAGGTTCTGAAGGAAAGGAATAATAGCTGGAGTGCATCAGGTAAGAAACAAGTGAAGAATGTGTTTTATTCATTATTTTTCCTTTTGTTTAAAAAAAACAGAAGAAACAAAATTTCTGTGTTTTCTGTGCAGGGAAAAAAAAGCAAGTAGAAAGGTGGTGGTGCAGAGATGAAATGGAGAGTTAGGAGGATGAATAGTGGCAGGGAGGTCCATAGGCCTTCTACACAAACTTCTAGCCCTCGAAGTCTTTTCTAAACTTGATTTTTAGTTCTCTGTGGTTTCTACAGGAGTCTCCTGTAAAATGCACAGAGTCTGCTGTAGAATGCAAAATTTCCAGAACAAGTGTGACTAAGGCATGGGGAAAGACAATGGCGATGGAGAAATGAGTTATCAAGAGTGTATGCAGCCTAGCCATGTCCTTTTTCTTCTGTGACCCCCTTGTAATCTGCAATGCATTCAAAAGAAGTTAGTTTTTCTTTGTGTTTGTTTTTCTGTTTTTTCTTTTCATCATCATTTTTTGTTTTTGTTTTTGAGACAGTTGGGGTGCCTCTGGGAGGTTTTCACCCTCACTGCCTGCCCTGGGCACCTCCAGGAGGTTTTCACATAGGGATTTTTATTTATTTTATTTTTATTTATTTTATTTTATTTTTTTTTAATTTTAGAGTGTGGGTGGAGTGGAGACAGAGACTTGCTCCACTACCAACACTGTTTTACTAAGATTCTCAATGAATTCCTTCTTGGAAAGGGGCTTCTTGTAGATCTTCAATCTATGCCCATTGACAAGCATGGGGATGGCTTCTTCATCAATGGTTTGGATCAGAACTAAACCATTATCATTGCATTTTTCTACTGTGTATGTTCCCAGCCATCTTGTCCTTAGTTTGCCTTTGTAATCCTTATATCGTGAATCATACAACAGTGCCTAATCCCCTTCTTGGAATTGTTTTTCTTTGAGGTGTCTATCATGCCATATTTTCCTTTGAAGTTGGACTACCTCTAAGTGGAGAAGGGCTTGCAATCTTTGTTCATCCAATCCATTGAGCTGAAGTAACCTGTCCTTTTGTGCACGACTGAGATCTAGGTCCAGCTGAGCTGCCATCCTTAAGGTGTTATATTAAGATTCTATTGACATTAAAGCCTTCTTCCCATAGACTAGCTCATAGGGTGTGAACCCCGTGGTGGTTTTCCAAGTGGTGTTATAGGCCTAGGTGGCCTCAACTAGTCGATCTGCCCAATCCTTCCTGTTGCCGCTCACTACCTTGGTCAAAATTCCTTCGAAAGCTCTGTTAGTGTCTTCCACCTATCCATCTGCTTGCGGATGATAAGGGGTGGAAGTTCTGTGCTTAATTCTATGGTGTGTGAGCGGGTCTTCAATCAGATTGGATGTAAATTGACTCCCTTGATCTGTGACTAGTTCTCTTGGATATCCAAACTTGTAGAATATGTTCTCCCTCAAAAACTCAGCTACATTTTCTTCTGTTGTTGCCTTGATCGCCTTTGTTTCTGCCCATTTTGTTAGATAATCAGCACACACAATGATGTAAGATTTCTGTTTTGAAGGAGGGTTGATAGGACCCACGAAGTCCATGCCCCACTTCTCAAATGGCCCGTAAGTCACTTGAGGTTGTAGGGGCATCTCATCCTTTGGAGTAGGTTTCCCCATCCTTTGACATCGGTCACATTGGTTGATATATATTCTGACATCTTGATGAAGAGTGGGCCAATAGTAACCTGCTTGCAAAATTTTGAAGGCAGTCCTTTTTGCTGCAAAATGGCCCCCATAGGGCCCATCATGACAGGTTAAGAGAATGTCAAAAACTTCCTCCTCCCTGACAAATCGCCTCAAAATCTGATCTGGGCCAAGTTTAAAAAGATTGCCCCTAATCCAAGTGAATGGGTCACTTTTCCTCACGATCTTGCTCTTTTCTTTTGAGGATAGGTGCGGTGGAAATTGTGCTGAAACCAAGTAATTTGCTATATCAGCATACCATGAAGAGAGTACTGAAATAGAAAATAGGTGTTCATCTAGCATTTGATCATCCACCATTCATTCTTCACCTGCAGGCAGATCTAATCTAGACAGAAAATCAGCGACAACATTTTCCTTACTCGGCTTATCAAAAATGGTTAAATCAAAATGATGTAATAACACTAACCATCTAATAATACGAGCATTTACATCTAGTTTATTCATCAAATACCTAATTGCAGCATGATCAATGTGTACGAATGTTTGATAGCCGGTGATGTAGTGTCTGAACTTATTTAGGGAATGGACTACAACTAGGAGCTCCTTTTCGGTTACAGTGTAGGTTAATTATGCATTGGACAAGTTTTTACTAACAAAATATACGGCATAAGGCAGCTTCTCATCAATTTGCCCTAAGGTTGCTCCTATCGCTCTGTTCGAGGAATTTGTATGAATGTGGAAAGGTAGGGCCCAATTTGGACCTCTCAAAATTGGGGTAGTTACCAGTTTACCTTTCAAGGTATCCAGAGCCTCTTGACAGTTGTTAGTCCATATGAACTCAGCATCTTTTCCCAAAAGACCAAACAATGGAGAGGCTAGCTTACTAAAATCCTTAATGAATCTTCTATAATACCCTGCTAAGCCTAGGAAACTCTGAACATCTCTTACCTTTTGAGGAGGTGGACCCTTTGGATGATAGCAGTCTTGTTGGGATCCACCTATAATCCTTGCTGAGAAATTGTATGACCTAGCACGGTCCCTTCAGTCACCAGGAATTTGCATTTTTCAAGACTAAGGGACAGGTTCATTTCAATGCACTTGGCTAAAACTTTTCCTAGGTTAGTCAAAGCTTCCTGGAAGTTAGAACCATAAGGGGTAAAGTCATCCATATAGATTTCCAATGAGTCATGAACCAGTTCAACAAATATGCTCAGTACTGCTCTCTGGAAATTGGCGAGAGCATTGCACAACCCAAAAGGAAGGAATCGGTATGCAAACGTACCCCAAGGACAAGTGAAAGTGGTCTTATCTTGGTCTTCCGGGCTAATTTGGATTTGGTTGTACCCGCTAGACCCATCTAGGAAGGAGAAGAACTTCTTCCCTGCCAGGCCATCTAACACTTGATCTATGAAATGCAAAGGGAAATGGTCCTTCTTGGTGGCCTTGCTTAATTCTCGATAATCTACACAGGTTCTCCACTTCCCATTTTTCTTTGGCACTAGCACCAAAGGAGAGACCCATTCACTGTCAGCGATGGGGTAGATGAATCCTGCATCCAGCAAATTTTGCATTTCTTCTTTGACAATGTCCTTAAGGGCTGGATTCATCCTCCTTTGAGGCTACCTAACTGGTTTACAATCTTCTTTAATGTAAATGTGATGAGTATAGACTGAAGGGTGGAATCCCTTCATCTCCTTATAGCTCCAAGCAAAAGCATCCAAGTGGTTTTTCAATAAGTTACATAGTTCTTTCTCTTGAGACGTGGTTAGGGATGAGTTGATCTTCAAGGTTCTTTCAGGGCCAAATTCCACATTCTTAACTCGGAGAGAGGTCGGATCAGCCACACAGAGATCAACTAAAGTATTGGCTTGGGTTTCTTCCACCAATTCTTCTAATGGAAACACACTGGGGAGTGGATTCTGAATCAAGTTTTCAATAAGATCATCCTTAGTTTGTGGGCCCCCTATGGTAGCCTCTACTGTACACAATGGTGCAGAATAGACTTCATCCTCATCTTCCTCCTCCAACCAGAGAGGTAAATCATGTTCTAACAGAGGTTGGGGAGGAGGATATAGGACTAGCTGTTTGGACATATGCCCATTCTTGATTGTCATGTTCCTATCTCGACAACTGATGTAGGCATCTGCAGTAGCCAACGAAGGCCTTCCCAAGATGAGCGGATACCCAGTGAGCTTTGCCTTCCACTGGGGAACCAGGAAATCAGAAGGGTACTCCCAGAAATCAATCGAGACCATTACATCTTCCATAATCCCCTTAGGGGTCACGGTAGAGCGGTCTGCTAACTGCAGTACTGTTGAGGCCTTTCTTAGGGAACCCTGAAGGTTGAGCTTAAGCATAGTGTCCTTGGTCATCACATTAATGGCAGCCCCTAGATCAGTCAGGGTATGGGGGATTACGGTGCCATTGATGTGGACATCGACTGCAGGACTCCCAGGGTCCAGATATTTCGGACAGATTACTCGCCCCAACATCAGGTCGGACAGTTGTCCTATGACATTGATAGTTGGAGCATCTCTCTTGCGCCTGCCTGGGTGCTTGAAGCACTTCTCCTTGATCATCTTGTTGTATATAGGCACATCTTTTATGGCTTGGAGAAGTGGTATCTTTACACATAACTATTTCAATTCTCCCAAAAGTTTAGTTTCTTCTGGGGTCAGTTGTGTGGTTCCAGTTAATCTCTCAGGAAAGGGTGGAATGGCTTTTGGTTCGCTTTCTTATTTTTCTTCCTCATCCTCCTTAGGAAAAGGCTGGCTATCTGTGAGAACCTTCCCAGATCGTAGGTTAATCTCCTGAATTTCCACAGCATAGGTCGAACATGATGTTTCTCCACTATATACCTGCTGGGCCTATTTGTTATTGGGGTTGGGGTTCGGTTGAGCAGGTATTTGGGGTTGTCTTGGTGGAGCAGGAGGTGATGGTTATGGTTGAATAAGTGGTGGAGGCAAAAGAGTAGGAGGAGAGTTGTATTGGGGCCTCCACCCATAGTGAGGTGCATTCCACTGAGGCTGTGGCTAAGCATAAGACTGAAACAAATGAGCAATAGGAGGAGCCTAGTATTGAGGTGGATACGATCAAAGAGGGGGTGTGGACCAGGAAGGATGAGCAGGGGGGCCCCAAGAAGGCATGGAAGTGGCTTGATTGGGGTTGTAATAGGCCTGGGATGTCCCTTGCATTCCCAGCTGGTAAGGTCTGGTTCCATGTGGCCTCCTTTGGTTTATGAAATAGAGTGGTTCAGTGGCTCCTTCGGCCCCTTGATATACAGCTTTAATTCCAGGCAAGGAAGGGCACTGATTCGTAGGATGGTCTTCTTCACAGACTAAACACACTTCTATAGAGTGCAATGGACATTTGTTCCTAGGATGCTTTCTAGTGCATCTGGGCCAAAAGATGGCCAAAGCTCTCTCAGCTTCCTCTTGCTTCCTTTTGATATGCAAGGTATCCATTTGCATGGCAAGAGTCTGCCTCATCTCACTCTTGAAATCTTCCATCCGATTCTCAAGTTCATTTCTCAGAGATGAACTAGATGAGGGTGTACTGGCTAAAGGTTGACTTCCCCTACCTCTCTTTCTAGCTGACCTAGAATGGTTTCTAAACACAGTCTTTATGTCATCATAAGGTAGTTGGTAGATGTCTCCCCCAGCCAGCAAATGGAGGGTATCTAGAAGGTCTTCAGGGACTCCTCTAAGCAAGACCAACTTCAGAGATTCGGGGTCAAGTGTGCACTTGGCTCTTTTATAACTGAGTTGAAATCTCTCTTCATAGTATTCTAAAGATTCGTCGCTTCCCATGGTCATTCAGAATATTTCTTCCTTAGTATCGTTTGACCTACAGTAGTCCCGGTCTTTGTTGTTAAAGGCTTGCTGCATCTGAGCCCAAGTGTTGATATTATTTCCAGGTAACCCCATGAACCAGCGCAATGCTACATCCTTGAAGGTAGAAGGAAACAGTTTCAACTTTTGCTCGTCTTCTGCATAGTCATAGGTTCGACATAGAACAAAAAATTCAAACAAGAAGGTATTAGGATCTTCGGTAGTCAGTCCATGGAAGTGAGGTAAGGCTGAAGGACTTATGTTTTTCATTTTTGTGTCCCCATTGGTCTCTTGGATAGGAAAGGCACCTTCTATTATTTCCCCATTTCCTCTAATGTTTTTGTCATCAGCCATGGTCTCAAGAGGAATGGTTTCTTGCTCTTCTTCTGTTATAGGATCTTCATATATCTCTGGAGGTTCACCTATAGGTTCTTCTGGATCACTGCCACCAAAGAAGAGAGAAGGGTGACTTAGTGACTGTGGTGGGGTGTTGGGTAGGAACTTTTTCCTGATTGTCTCTGTTCCTGACGAGGGCCATGAACTGAAGATCTCTTCTTTTTCTTTGGGTGGATTTGTTTTTTTTTTTTTTTTTTTTTTTTTTTTTTTTTTTCTATTTGTACCTACAAAAATGAAATGGATTGAACAACAAATTGCAACTAACTGAAATTAACTTGCTAAAATGAAATTACAGAATTGAAATGAAAGCAAGGAAATAACTAATCTACTTTGTTGAAATGGAAATTGCAGAATTGAAATGAAAGCAAGGAAATGCTTAATCTACGCTTGCTGAAATGAAATTGTAGAATCAAAATGAAAGCAGGAAATGACTAATCTACGCTTGTTGAAATGGAAACTGCAGAATTGAAATGAAAGCAGGAAATGCCTAGTCTACGCTTGCTGAAACTGAAATTGCAGAATTGAAACAAACAACTACTCTACTTTTGCTTAAATAAACTACTTAACAGAATGTTGTAGTAGAAAATAGAAGAAAAGCGGTAACCACAAAATACTCTGGCGCTTCCCCGGAAACGGCACCAAAAAGAATGGTGGGCTCCAGTATTGTAGCAATCATGTTACAACTCCTGGCGCTTCCTTCTTTATTTTTATCAACCCGGTAGTTCGTAACAAACTTGGAAACAACGATGTTGTATGCACAAGTACTAGCTCTTACTATAGGTTGTCACTTGATCAGCTGGCGCAAGTTCGCTAGGAGCTTAAGCCAGCTTCTATGAGTTCTCAGAAGAAGATTTTACTGTGATGGAAGAAAGCTAACTCTATAGAGGCTATTCTACTTGCAGAAAGAGAAGGAAAACTGAAATGAAACACAAACCCTAGCAAACCCTAGTTTACCCACTAACCCTATTTTTGCAAGAAAAGAGATGGAAACTAATGAAGTGAGTGCCATTAACTATTGAAAAGGTAAATTGCATTTATTCAAGCTACTTTTGAAGATAAATGAGAAGAAAACATCTTTTTGTACTTTTGAGTATTTTTATGTGGGATTATTATGCTTGTGATTTGATTGGTTGTGACTGTGCAAAGATTTGGTGGCAAAGGAAAATGGAGTTGGCTTTTGCAAAAGGTGAGGAAGGTGTGGAGAGGTCCTAGGAAGCCCCTAGTACCTTTCTGAAGACTTCCATTGCGATCAGACTTCGAGAAATCACTCATAGGAAATTCTACAGGAGGCTGTACGGGATCTACAGGAGGATCTACAGGAGGAGGCCGAAAGCTGTTTTTAGGGTTTTGAAGGTGGAAGAATGATGGGAAAGGGGGAATGAAGGCTGAGTGAAGGTGTTGAGCTGTCTAAAACTTGTCAAGGAAGATCAGGGATGAAGGTGATGGTTAGATTTGCTCAAATGGAAAGAAAGCAACTTTATGGAAGAAAACGCAAAAATTAGGGTAGATTGGGGAAATGTTGTGAATGAGTTGAGAAATCTAGGAGAAGTGAGCTGGT